>JABUQX010109274.1:20000-37430 GCA_015478945.1 Trachelipus rathkii
TATATATGTATATACTATATATATATATTATAGATAATATATTATATTATATATAAAATATATATATATATATACTGTATATACAATATATAATATAATATTATATATATATTATATTATATATACTATATATATATATAATATATATAGTATATATATATATATATATATATATTATATATATATAATAGTATATTATAACTACCTTTTAACGTGCTTTATCGTCTTTTCAGAGAGGGGGTAACACTGGGACTACAAGGAAATCGACTTTTAAGGCCGGCTTTCCCAAACCACGCCACAAACGTGTTCGCAGTCGAGTTTAATTCCCCCCAGGTAGATAAAACTCCAACTGGCTACGCGGTTATTGAACAGGCATTACTCTCGTATGAGAGTCGGCAGTCAACCTCCTGGCGCCACGATGCGTGATACTATATATATATTATAATTAGGCATATATATATCATATATATATATATATTATATATATATATATATTATAATTATATATTTATATATATTATATATATTTATATATTATTATATATATATATATATATTATATAATATATAGTATATATATTATATATATATATATATATATATATATATATATATATATATATATATATATATATGGATTGAGTTGGAAGAGCAAAGAGGTTTAATAAATAATCTTTTCAAATTGTTTATGGTTTTTGTAAATTGATGATGAGCTTTGAAGCTTTGCGATTTTCGTTTTTAATTGTGTTTATTATAAACGGAAAGAACGGAGAGAACGAATGGGTCGTGGAACCGAACTGGAGTATAGCTTTGTTGTTAATGGCTGAGTGGTTTGTTATATCAATTGAATGGTGAAACATGAAAGGGAACACCTTCTAAATTGACGAAAACGTAATTTTTATATGTACAATCAATGCCTTACACTCGACATAATGGGTTTAATGGGAACCTTTTTTTACATGATACTCCCAATTAGGCAATTACTCCCAGGTGAACTAATTTATGGGTCAATTTAATAAATTTATGCCTGTACTTTATAAATACCTCATTGAGCACTGTTTGAAAATTTTTAAAAAAAATCACAAAACTTTTTAAAAGTCTTTTTTAAACCCACTAAAAAAAACAACAACAGCTATATTTTGAGTGAAACTTTGCTAAACATTTGCAAATAGACTGAAGAACACTCCCCCAAAGTTTTATTTTGAATAATAATGAGGGGAGGTGTCAAGCTAGGTATAAGAATCGAAAGAAGTTTTTTTAAAATAAAAAAATTCATAAAAAAATTATAATTTCAGTTCATTTTGAAAATCTATAAATATTACCACTATAAAATGACGCATTTTAGTTAAAAAAAAAATCATTGATATATATATATATATATATATATATATATATTATATATATATATATAATATATATATATATAGAACCCTTTAATTTTCACCTGCTGGGTTTCGAACCCAAGTCGTAGCTGATTGATATAGCAAGTTTTAACCACTTGACCACGATAGCCTAAAAGGAAACTTAACTTTGAAAGAATACATTCTTCTCAAAATAGGGCATGTCAATACTTTCCCGCTAACACTCGGGACAAGGGTCAAACAGGGCTCTACTCAGAGAAATAATGTATTAATATCAATTTTTCAATTAATACACTCACAGTTTGAAACCATAAAGAACTCTTTTCTTCTCTTCGGTTTGAAACCCGAGCCCTCACTATTGGTATAGCAAGTGTTTTACCACTTGACCACGATGACCTAAAAGTAAAGAGTAACTTTGATTCCATTCAGAAGCCTACCACCAACACCATATATCATTAACACATGCCACAGAGCTTCCCTATTAACCCTGTCATACTCGTGTTGCAAGTCCATAAAACCTAAATACAATTTATCCTTCTTGTCACTCATTTTCTCTCTCATTTGATTCAATGTAAAAAATTTGATTCTAACATCCTCTACATGTTCTAAATGCACCTTGTTCATCAAGAATCAGTCCCTCAGTCACTCGACACACTCTTTTAACCTAAATACCGGCATATATCTTCTCAACAACACTCAATAAACTAATTCCTCTATAGTTTCTACAGTTCCCTTTATCTTTTTATCCTTAAATAAGGGTACTATCACTGTTCTCCTCCAATCCTTCAGAACTATACCCAAAAAACCGTTTTTATACAACTTCCATATACGAACAATCACAATCTCGCCTCCATTCTTGATAATTTCACCACTAATGCCATCTACACCTGACCTATTTATCACTCTTCAACTTTCTCACTCTCACCTATTACAGTCTTCCTACTAATTACCTCATTCCAAAATACCTATTTTTTCTTACACCATCAAACCCACACAAATTCACTATCACTTCTTCATTACTGCCAATGTAATGCAGAGTTGTGAAGTGTTACCTCACAATACTCGTGCGGTGCATTTTTAAGAATTGATAATTAATCTTAATGTTTAAAGTTAATGTTGCTAAGACAAAATCTTTCAAAATCTTATCAATTTATAAGTGACGCACTAATTCCTCTTTATTAATTCATGCATAATAAAGCTGACGTGCCTTAGATGTTCATCCATGCTGGTATTGGATGTTAATATATTAATCTCAAAGGAATGTTTCCATAGCAAAACAACATAAGCTGAAAGGCACACACACGAGCGCGCGCACACACACACACATACGATAATATATATATTATATATATATATATATATATATATATATATATAATATAATATATATTAGTATATATTATATATATATATATATATATATATATATATATATAATATATAATATATATTATATATATAATAATATATATATATATATATATATATAATATATATATATCATATATATTATATTATATATATATATATATTATATATATATATATATATATAATATCTTCAGCGTTCCTATAATGCCTTACAACAATATGCTGGATATATATTTATATATAATTATAATATATTATAATAGTCGACCGCTTACGTTAGCTGTCACTCAATCGTGCTCACACATTACGTGCGCAGATATAATATATTATATATTATATATATATTATATATATATTATATATATAATAGTATATAGGTTAACAACACTCACTGGGAAGAGCCTTTTCAAGGAGGGGCAGAATTATGAAATCCCAATCCTAACACCAAATCTCATTAGGTGAACGCAGAAGCTGACCTAAAAAGAGGGAGTTAAATACAGGGAATAGTGAGATGAAGGCTGGGAAACTCCACAGAGAGGGTGGCTGGAAAGAAGGAAACATCATAACGAACTGGCAGAGGGTCTCACATATTCACAAAGAATTTATTGAGAAAGCAGGGTATAACTTGTGTTATTTGAGTTGCGAAGCAGTGATGGTGGGAATACGATGAGGTCAACACCCTCCTTCGGGGCACCTGGCCGTTGTGGAAATCAAGAACACCTCGCACCGAGCTAGAAGAGAGTGAAGAAGTAGTCGCTTGTGTATTAGGGCCCAGGGGTGGGCAACAATGCAGCGTCCATGGAATCACAGTATTGCTCATAGAATAGCGGATTCGGCACGTGAAATAGTAGCGGGATATGTGGATCCCTGAGCATCTCACGTGAGTACGGTAGAGGATTTTTGTGCACTCTGAATATCTCGACCGTGTGTGACCACACTTTTGAGCTCTGCAGATATATTAGAAACTGATTAGCTGCTGGCATATGTAGATCTCAAGATATATAGAATCCAATGTGATATTATTCCGCAAAGGAATGCTTGCGACGCCGGGCGCCACTCCGTCTCCAAAGTATCAAGCTGATACACCAGTACATCTCATAGGGTCTTCTTAGTGCGATAAATAAACCCTTATATAATGTGCTCGCCAGAGTAACTTTTGGAATGTAAAATTTTCGCCAACCTGAACAGAACTCTCAGCTTTTGAAGCCATCTTAGCAACATTGTTGATATTGACGCGCTCTCTCACGGCATCTATGTCTCCTATCTTGTGTTAGCTCTCAGCAGCACCCTACTGTTACTGTAGAGATGTTGTCCTGCAGTGATGAAACGGACGTGAACGCTCCTGTCGTCAAGAGGATCTTCTGGATTTGCAAATGTGCTTACATTTGGTGCTGTCTCCCTGACGGTGATCGCCGCACTGTTATATAAGCCAAAAAGTTTGATCCGTCTGTGCTCATTCTTGCAAGTGAAGTTGTGTGCGTTAAGATGGTATTGAACTTTTCGTTAAAGTGAGGTTCAGGTAACATTCCCTCTCTCCATACCGCGGTGATAGGGCTGTGAGCCTCTCAGGATTGCAGGTCAGTTGGTTGACAGACTGTAATACATATCATCATATTAGTATGTAGTTAATAATTTAGTGAATAATTATATATGTAGTAAATAGTCAGAAGTCGGTAAGAATAAAGTATAACTATCTTTATGTTAGTCAAAGATATATTATATATATAGTATGAACAGATTAGCAGATTTGAAGTGAGTGGAAGAATGGAGAATTTATGAGTCATCGTGTACACAGATTATATGAATCTCACAGAGTTATAAGTACGTACAATTACTATTTATAAAAGACCTATTTGTGAAAGAAAGTATGATAAATTACAGTGAGAGATTTTAATAACTAAGTATAATAATATTGTGCAGACCACATAATTAACAGAAGAGTAGATAAGATATGATTATCGACAAGTATACCTTCAACATTATAAGCTGACTCTAGATTTACGGAGTGGTCTGAAGTGTAAACTAGACAAGTAGTATATGTAAGAAGTGATGAATAGATAGGAGAAACAGATAAATTATATAGTTTAATAAAGTAAACGAGAGCTTACGGAAGTGATATGAATGTGATAGTATAGTATGACTGACATATACCAATATACTAATATAGTATTTATATATAAAAAAGCCTACTCAGATATGTTTAGTGCCTCATACACACATTAAAGAAGTACACTCTTCATCAATATAAGTACCCTCTAAAGTAGGCAGTATGACCATATAAATTCAATTAAGATATATATATTATTGTCCTCAAAGATTTATAGAATGACTACCAGTTTAATAAACTATAGTAGCTTTATGAATAAACCATAATTACTGGTGTCTGAATAAGTTGGGAATGTGAAATATTTATTTCAGTTTAATTCAGGAAATATAAGAGTTTGAAGAATGGTTTACTACAAAAGTCTTATTTAGTGATACAATAATGTCAAGTAGTTAGTATATAATGCTATGTCAAAAATACGCAACTACTATAGGTAACTATATAAGTTTGAAGGATCGGAGAGGCTAACCTTCTTCGGATCAGTGGAGTCGAATTAATGGCTTTTGTTACTCTCTATATAAGCCAAAGAAATGAGTCAAAGAGACTTAAAAGATATGTTCATAATAGAATATATTATATAAAATTACAAACATATATAAGTCAATGGAATTATGTACCAGGCAAATTGAACATATCAGACATAGCCAGTTAAGTTTTATCTGTGAATGAATTTTAAATTCCAAAGAATGGGGTACAGGTCCAGAATTTTATATCAAAATAAAACTCATCGATCACAGTAGAATATGGAATGTAAACTAGAAAATTATGAAGAAGAAATAATAAAAGGTAAACCTGTCATATCCATAAAATTACTGATGCATTCTTATCCAATAATCTCTTATTAAAATTGTTTTGAAAATTAAATTTAAAAGTTTTTACTTTGGATATTTTTTTCTACGTGAAAGCTATTAACGGACTTCGCGTTTTTATTCTATACACTTCGGATTTCACTATAAAAAAAAATATACATGTTATTTTCGTTTGTTATTGAAGTTGCTAGTTCGAAATTAATGAGCTCTGCTCTTTGGGTTGCTGGTTATATACCACCCATGTTTACAGCTAAAGTTGTTTACCGATTTTGAGGTAGGATGTGTATCCTGCTATTTGGTTTCGAAATTAGACTTTAATACAAATGGAAAATCTAAATTATTGAAAAATACCATTGCTGAAATGGAAAAACCGATTGCATTGTGAAAAACCGATTGAAATATTAGTTAATAAAAAGTGATATTTCATAAGATGTTTTTCCAAAAATAATATTAAAAATAATTTATGAAAATAATTTACAATATGAAAAACCTATTTTGAAATTAGATATTAGAAATACCATTTCACAAAGTTTTTCCCAATTGATTTTATAAAATAAATAAAAATATTATTTTATTACAATAATAGGGTTTTTACGTTTTAAGGTAATTTTTTCAATATTATATGATGATATATAGTACTATATATATATATACTATATATATATATATTATAATTATATTATTATATATAGTAGTAGCGGTTATTGAATATTATATATATATACATATATATTATTCTTTTTATGTAACATGAGAATATATATATGATATATAGTATATATAATATATATATTAGTATATTATTTATATAATATCTAGTACGATATGATATATAAGTATATATATATATATCGTATATATACTATATATACATATATATATAGTATATATATTATACTATATATACTATATATATATATATAATATATATATATAATAGTAATATATTATATAATATTATATAATCTATATATATTATATATTATATACTATATACAAGGATTATATACGATTATATTATTAGGGTTATAGTACCATTTATTGTGGTCGCATCCGCATAGAAAGCTTCATTTAAACAATTAAATTGGTGACTCTGGTAAATTTAAGTATATTCTGCAAAATGAAGCGCCTAAAATTGGTGCTTGTGGATATTATTGTGGTTATTAGGACACTTTAATGTAAGCTAATATTTCGTCAGTTTATTAGTGTCGCAATGGCGGTTTAACTTCTTTTCTCCACTTTATTGATGCTGAGTTTCTAGCTCTCACTTGTTTTTTTCAACCGCATGAACCACCTACATTGGAATATATATAATATATATATATATATATATGATATATATATATATATATATATTAAATATATATATATATATGATATATATATTAATATATTATATATATATAGTTAACTATATATATAATATATATAAATATATATATTATATTATAAAATATATTATATAGTAATATTATCGTTAATATCTATATATATATAATATATATATTATATATATATATATATACTTATAGTATGATATATATATATATATATATAATATATTTTATATATACTATATATATATATATATAATATCTTATATATATATATATATATCTTATATATATTTATATATATATATGTATATATATATATTAAATTAGTATATATATATATATATCTTAATATATATTAAGATAGTTATTTAATATATATATATACTATATATATATATAATATATTATATATATATTATATTAGTTATAATATATATATATAACTATAATTATATATTTATATAGGTGTATATACTATACTATAATATATGTTATATATATAATATATATAGTTATATATATATATATTATTAAAATATATATTATATTATAGTATATAATAATATATAATATATTATATTTATAATCTATATTATATATATTATATATATATATATATATATATTTTATATATATATATATATATATATATATATATATATTTCTATATATATAGATATAGTAATATATATACTATATATATATAGTATTATATATATATATATATTTAATCAGTATATATATATATAATATTATATAATAATTTTTTTACAGCTGACCATCGGCACGGCATGGGCCCTTTTTCAAATAGGGGCAAAAAGATAAATACAGGCAGAGAACATCACCAAGCGCTTAATGCGAATTTCATGTCACGAACTCGTGGGCTTTAAGAGAGTATGATTAAATACAGGTGTCAAACAGTAGATGGCAAGAATTGTCCACGAGAACAGAAGTGGCTGAAGATATGAGGGCAGCCACAATGATAACGCAAAATTCATGAGAGGAGCAAGGACCCTTGTTCTAGCGTGGGCGACACAATGGAAGCGAATGAAGGTGGTATGCGAGCTGCAGCTCTCCGAGCATCTGGCCTTTGGAGTATTATAGAAAAGAGATAGTGCGCCAACGTCACGTCGCGGAGATAGATGGTCAAGGAGCTTGAAAGTAGTGAACAGTTATTGTCCTTAGCTTTAAACTCAATCTATTAGTAGAAAGGGTGAAGCCGGAGCATCCCCCCCCCCCGGTGTGAAAATAGTACGTCCAAACAAGGGCGATTAAGCACTTATAGGCTGGAGCTAGCTTTGCATAGGAAAATATTCCACAACTGACAGAACTCCAGCTTCTTTGGAGGCAGTTAGGCACGTTGTGATGATGAGGCTTTCCAGACATATTTTGTTTATGTTCAGGCCGAAGAATGTTTTTATATTGTGCAAGGAGCTGTCGAAGGAAATGGAACCGTAGAGGTGTTTCTTTAGAGGGAAGTTGGTAAAGAAGTTTGAGTTTTTTCAGAGTTAATTCACGGAGGTTGTCGGCGGCCCAGCCGGGAAATCCCATCCCTGGTCGCATAAATAGAATTTCGGAAAGTCTAAGACGAAGGCAACTCTAGATGCGAAGGGAAGGGAGCAGAATTTGGAAATGAGTGGAGAATGGGAGAGTTGAAGTCAATCGGATATAAACGCCGAGCAGAGAGTTAGAAGTACAGACTGAAGATAATCGTTGATGAACAAGTGGAGAGATAAAGTTGGAGATAGCGGGAAGAACCTTCCGGAACAGCCACAATTGAACAGGAAAGGGAGGAAGAATCGTTTAAATCAGCGAGTGCTGATATGGAGCGACCAGAGAGAAAATTTAATAGAGTAAGGCAAAGAGAAGGAGAAACCATAGGAAGGGGTTTAAGAAGAGTAGTTTACGGATGCTGTACTCGGTCAAAAAAATTTGATATGTTCGAGCGCAGAAAAAGATCCTCACCACCGACACTCTATGGGCGAAGACGCAATAAATCAGTAGATACGGAGAGTATGTTTCAGCAGTTGACCTCAGCGTCGAAAGGCATACTGATGATCTGAAAAGAAGGGAAAACGTTAAATGAAACATTCTGCTGTTCAAGCGTTTCAAGATTTTAGGTAAAATACAAGTCGAGAGGCTATAGGACGATATTTTTGAAGGCATCAAGAGCGGCTACCTTATTCCGGGATTGTTTGGAACATATCCGCTACTCAGCACTGAGGAAATGTAATAAGTATAAGGAATATAGAGCTTAGGTGAATGAGGAGGTGCAAACGTCAGAAAATAGTCTTCAAGACACTGATTTTCAGAATACTTTGAATTTACTTAGAAATATTTTTCAGGCGAGGGGTTAGATGTATAGCTTTTTATAATGAATATATATATATATATATATATATATATATAATATATATATATATATATATTATATATATATATATATATATATATATATATATATATATATATATATATATATATATATATATATATATATTATATATATAATATATATATATATATATATATATTTAATATATATTATATATATATATATATATATTTATATATATATATATAATAAATATATATATATATATATAATCTATTATTAATATTATATTATATAATATAATATAGATATATATATATATTATAATAAGTTATACATTATATAATATATATTATAATATTATAATATAGTATATATAATATATATATATAATGTATAGTATATATATTATATGTTATATATTATATTATTATATATATATATATATATCTATATTATATATAATAGGTTTACTTATATATATATAAATATTTATTATATATATATATAATATATGTATATATATATATATATTTATGATATATTTTTATCATATATATAATATATATATATATATAATATATAGTGATTTAATATATATATATATACTATATAATATATTATATATTATCCATACATACTATATATATATATGATATATATATATATATATCTATATATATATATATATAATATATATTAATATATATATATTATATATATATAAATGTGTATATATATCAATATATATATGTATATTTTTATATATATAGTAATATTATAATATAATATATTATGAATATATATATATATATATCTATAATATATATATATATATATATATATATATATAAATATATTATATATTATAATATATAAAAAATAACAAAAAATATCAAATAAGTAAATATTTTTAACAAAGCTATAATATAGATTGTTTGAATATCATTTTTTCACCAACACGGGCTAGGCTGACGCGATCGTTTGACTATTAATGTTTTTAGTGCAATCCAATTTATTTTTTTTGCTGCGGGCTAAAAGTTAGTTGAAATGTAATGAAACTTCGGCGCAGGCCAATAATATATATAAGTATAATATATATATATATATATCATATATATATAATATATATATATATATATTTATTAACGAATAATTTATATATATATATATATATATATATATATATTCTATATAAATTAAATATATATATCAGTACTCTATGATCATGATCGTAAGGATTGGGATTGTCTGCGCTGCAGGGTTGTGAGATTGATTATAAGAGATCAGACTCCTGTTAAGATTCCGATTCATTCTATTTTCATTTTCCAGTTCTGAATCCACAATAGAGATGTGCAAAATCGTTCATGACTCCGAACGACGATTCACCAAAGATATGTAAGAAAAGCTAGATCGAGTATATAATCCTTATTGTGTCTTTAATTTTTAATAATTTAAAATAATCAAATGTCAAAATCATGTAAAAGATGCCAGAATCGCCAGACTATGGAAAAATAATTTTGAAGTTCCGCAGCATTGTCAAGCAAATCTGGCATCTTTTGAAATGATTTTCCCGTTTGTTTGTTAAGAATAGGGAAGGATGATAATAAAAGAAACAGTAGAGAAGTTTGATATTTCTTTTGGCATATACCTTTTAACTCGTCGTTCTGCAGTCATGATCGGTTTTCTCTGTCTCTAATTCACAACTTCGTTATAAATTAAATACTCTATTTCCTTATATTATTTATTCAAATAATATTAGCATCTTACCTTTGTTGAAATTTGATCTTCCATAACTCCTCAAATTGGCAGACTTCTTCAAATCTTTGACACGCTTTCGATACCGAAATTAGATCTTCCACTGATATGGAATTATTTACGAATATTTTAAATAATAATTCATTCGGAAGTTGCTCAATTATTCCCATTTTTTCGATAAAAATTATTTTTCTGAAATAATATAAAAACTCTAAAATCAAAGGAAAAACATTTAGAAAACATTTCATAATAACTCATACATATATATATATATATATAATATATATATACAGCATTTCTTATAATGTATATATATATATATATATATATATATATATATATTTAGTTATAGATTATATATATATATATAGTATACTTATTATATATAATATATAATAATATATATAGTATTATTATATATATATCATATATATGTATATTATATATAACTATATATAATATATATATATTGTAGTATAAATAATTATAAACTTACAGATATGGTATTTAGATCTCTTATCCACATCATATTATATACTATATATAGAAAATAATCTATATTTTTATTATATATAAATTATATATTCAAGTTAGATTTATACTTATACTAAATATATATATATATATATATATTATATATATATATATATATATATTATATAATATATATATAATTAGATTTTTATATATATAGTATATAATATATATATGATATTATATAATATATATATTTAAATTTAGTTAAACAGAAATATAAAGATCTATTAAAAAAATAGTATATTTTAATCTAAAGCATATGTAGTTTACCACCCTATACTACTACTATATATATATATATGGTATATTATACTTATATATATATATATATTTACATAGATATATATATATATATTATATATATAGTTATTATATATATAGTATTATTATATTATATATAATAAGTATTATATAATAATATATATATATATATATATATATATATCTATTATATATATATAATACAATCTATATATTATCTAATATATATATATATATATATAACTAATATTATATACTATATATATATTATATATATATATTATTCATATATATATATTATATATATTATATATATATATATATATATATATATATTATATTATTATATATCATAATTACTATATATTAATATATATTTATATATATGTTATATATAATATATATATATGTATATAATTATATACATATATATACATATTTATATAATATTATATAT
Source organism: Trachelipus rathkii (assembly GCA_015478945.1). NCBI lineage: Eukaryota > Metazoa > Arthropoda > Malacostraca > Isopoda > Trachelipodidae > Trachelipus > Trachelipus rathkii. The sequence continues at coordinate 32,330 of JABUQX010109274.1, forward strand.
ATATACTAATATGTATATATATAGAAATTAAGCTAAGGCCGTTAGAAAGCTCTCTACCAGTTTCAATTCCAAAAAGTAAGGAGTAATAAGAAGCATCAAAGTAACGACGTCCACTTGTCCTCTCAAATTTAGCAATTTGTAAGAAATTGCTGATGGGCTTAAACAGCTAGGAATCATGGAAGCTATAGAAGAGAATAGTTGCCATTACCAGTATACATATAATAATTAATATAATAATAATATAATAAAAATAATACTAATATAATATAATATATAATAATAATAAGTATAATAATATAATAATAATAATAATAATAATAATAATAATAATAATAATAATAATAATAATAATAATAATAATAATAATAATAATAATAATAATAATAATATAATAATATTTGTAATAATAATAATAGATAATAATAATATAATAATAAGTATAATAAGTAATAGATAATATATAATAATAATAATTTAATCAAGTAATGCAATAATAATGAATAATACTAATATTACATAATAGGTAAAAGTTTTTTGATTTTTTTATTTCCAGTTTTTCTAAATAGTTTTTCTTGTACATATTTATTTCTTAAAATAATCTTGGAACAAACAATTTTATGAGAAGAAGAAGATATATTTATTTACATTTCCCGACGCGTTTCGTCTCTAAACTTGAGACATCTTCAGAGGATTAATTCTTGTGAGCGAATGAGTCTTAAATTAATATATAATAATTTTACTTAATGCGGCAAATTTCTTCATCAAAAGTTTTCCAAGTTGAACATAGGTTGTATGCTCTGTAAACTAAATTTTTTTTTTATCGTAAAAACTTTAGTTTACAGAGCATACAACCTATGTTCAACTTGGAAAACTTTTGATGAAGAAATTTGCCGCATTAAGTAAAATTTAATTAACTGTGATCATCCACAATATTCAGTTGAAAATTTAATTAATAAAACCATTACAAAATTATTTAATAAAGAAAGTAAAAATAGAAATAAGAGAAATTCGATAAATTTCTTCTCAAAACTTCTAATCGCCTATAGACTTCAATAACAAGAGCAAGTTGCCTTCGAACTTTTGAATCTACCTCAAACTAAAGACCCTCCAAAAATTAAAGTCGACTATACCAGTAATCCAAACAACTGTCATCTTCCTTTAGCACAAGAGATGCTTTGACCGACAGCCATCACGTTGTGTACCAATTAACTGCCCTGAGTCAGACTGTACGTCGACATATATTGGTTACACGACGAATCGAGTTGTCGGACAGCGGCATATCAACATGCTACAGTCCCAGCAAAATCTTTGAGCATTTCAAAACGGCACATGGTTAAACTAATTAGCAATATTTCTAAACACGTCACAATATTATACGGATCATGTGAAGTCCAGAAACTTAACATTGCGGAGGCCTTCTACATCAAAACACGCCAGACCAGACATTAACATAAAAATTTATGTATTTAATCTGTTAGACTTAAATATCATTTGATTTAATTTATTATATATTAATTTAAGGACTCATTCGCTCACAAGAATTAATCTCTGAAGATGTCTCACGTGTTTAGAGACGAAACGCGTGGCAATGTAATAAATATACTGCTGCTATCTCTCATGTATAATTGGGTTTTTCAAAAAGATTATTTTTAAGAAAATTAACTATGTACGAATAAGCTATTTAGAAATTTGAAATAAAATCAAAAACTTTTTATAAAATCAAAGGCTGATAAAATAATTCTAAATATAATAATAATAATATATTATTCATGAATAATAATAAAATATAATAATAATAATAATAATATAATAATAATAATAATATAAATTAAGAATAATACTATATAATAATAATAATAAATACATAATAATAATATAATATAATATTAAATAATAATAATAATAATAGATAATAAAATAATAATAATAATAAAGGTTTATACACAAATTTATGATTCTAATTACTCGCGAAGATATAAAGCTATCATTTTAAAACCTAATTCACAGAGCTGTATAACAATAAATTTCGAACGGGGAACTCTTTTTACAAAGAGGTAAATAGAGAATAGACAAAAAAACTTAATTAATAATGGTTACCCGCACAATTTAAAATAGAAAAGGTTATTTAAAGAACTATAAACAACCTTTTAACTTCAAATAAAAATTCCCTTAACATGGAACCAAGATAATTTTTATTTAAATGCATTAAATTTGCAAATTTTTTCTAGAGAAGCCACGAAAATTAAAACATAATTGGTAAAGGACATGTAAGTCAGAGAAGGAGTCCAATGTTAGAAAGTTCTATACACACCGAGACGAAGTGGTCCTCATATTTTGTAGTAGCCCGTGGTCATTGTTCGGAAGGATTACAGAAGTTATGTTGTGTATCAACTTAATTGCAAAGAAGTAGGATGTAATTCTCTTATGTGGGATACACAAACTAACACTTTAAGAACCCGAATTCAACACAGGTATAAAACAAGTAAAATATGGGAGCATTACGCGACGGATCACAAATCCCCTCGCCTACAGTTTGAAATTGCTAAATTGTTTTTAATTTTTTATTTCAAGTTGGTAATTTCAACTATCTTCGCATAGCAGAATCTCTTTTAATTAAAAAACTTAACATTCAAACATGTGAAATTTAATGAAATGAATGAATGCTTGAATGTTTTTTGAATAGTTTGAGTGTTTTTGCAGGTACACCTATATTCCATGATATAGTTGGTTTTGCAAACAATGTAAGCTTTGTTTTGATTTTCTCAAAATTATTTTTAAAATTTCACAATTAATGTAAAATAATTTTAGATTTTTTTATAATTAGAAATTTATTTTTGGTAAGCTGCATTATAATAATAGTTAGTTAACCGTGATCAAGTCCTGAAGTATGCAGGCGAAATATTGGTATAAATATTAAAAGTTTAACTTCTTTTATTCTCGAATAATCCTTAATAAACTTTCTTCTGAAAATAAAGAACTAATTAGAAGAATTGAAAGAACTTGTAAAAAGTACGTTTAACTTGACGCTGATCTAAATTTTCTTTAAAATAATAATAATAATAAAATATAATAATAATATAATAATTAATAATAATATAATAATAAATAATATAATAATAATAATAATATAAATAATAAATGATATATACTAAATACTAATAATAATAAATTAATTAATATAATAATAATAATAAAATAATAATAATATTAAAAATGAATAATATAATAAATAATAATAAAATAATGATAATCATATAATAATAATAATAATTAATAAATATAATAATAATAACTAATAATATAATAATAATAATAATAATAATAACATAATAAATATAATAATAATAATAACTGATAATCAATAATATATAATAATAAATAAATAATAATAATATAATAATAATAATAATAATAATAATAATAATGAATAATAATAATAATAATAAATAATAATAATAATAAGTAATAATAATAATGAATAAAAAATAATAATAATTAATAATATAATAATCAATAATAATAATAATAATATAATACTAATATATAATATAATATAATAATAATAATAAATATATTATAATTAATTATATATAATAATCATATCTATATTTATTATTTTATTTATGATTTTTTGATTTGTCTTTTTTTTTTCTATCTTATTGGTATTATAATCTTATTATTTTAATTGAATAAAATAATTAATCTTATTTTTTTTTGGGATTTTTTATTTTATTATTTGGTATCTTCTTATTGTTTTCGTTTTGCTTCGTATTATCTTTTGGTATTTCTTTTTTTTTTTTTTTTTCATTAGGAATTATTTATTTTAGATTTTAATATTTTTGTATATTATAATTTTCGTTTAAATAATAACAATAATATATTAAATAATATTTAAATAATTTTAAAAGTTTATGAAAAGTTACCTACATTGACTATTTTGTTATTTAAAAATGTTTAAAAAATTGCTATTTAATTATTTTTATATTTTACTTGGTATTATGTTCCTTAAGAGATATTGTATTTTGATATCTTGAAATCTTAATATTATATTATTATCATTACTTTCTTCTTATGATGGAAAAGTTTTCTTTTTATTTTTGGTTATCGGGATTTTTTTTGATTCCTTCTTTAAAATGCTGGGAACATGCTTTACTCGGTTTAAACTATCGCTGCCGGACATTTTCATGTTGACGGTGGCATTGCGTTGGTGTGATTGCTCTCGATTCTATAAAAGGGTTACATCTACGTTTCAGAGAACATTGAAATCGCGTGCACCAACGTTTACTACTTCACCATACCGAAGGAGTGCTTCACGAATAGAGTAGCCACGAGCTTAGTTTGAAAATGGCTTCATCGTAAGCTTTAAATATAAAGCTTCTTGCTCCCGTCTTTTGGCTTTTAATATGCCTCTTTATTAAATTAATTTAAATTTGTTTTCTTCCTGTACTTTTTTCTGACCTAATATTTTTCAGTTTATTGTAAATAATATTGAGTTTATTCGCTTTCGTTTTCATTGATGGTGTTGGCAAATAAGTAATTCAAAGTGTTCTTTAGTTCTTTATACTTTTCTCTATAATGTGCTGGGGGAAGTTGTTTATTAGATTCTGTGCTATTTTTTAATTTTATATATCAAAAAAGACTGGTTCTGGGAAAACCCATATCTTAATGCGCTCGGTGAACTAACAGTCTTTTATTGTAGCAATTTTGTAGGTTTAGAGGGATGAAGAAGTCGAAATTCAAAGTCATGCTTCCTTTATCTGTTGGTTTAGACGTATACTTCTATCAATCTTTCCATTCTCTTTAATTTCAACGTTAACATCTAAGGAATTAATATAGTAATTTTTGGCCTTTTTAATAGTAAATGTAAAAGATTTATGTCATGGTTTTACATCATAGTGATAAACATTTTCTAATAATATGTTAATAGTTTTAGATATTAACAAAATTATATCTCTGGATATTGAAAGTCTTTTCACGAATGTTTCTATATTTGAAAACTATTAAAATAATATTAAAAAATGTTTATCACCAAGATGTAAAACCACCTCCGTCCATAGAAGAGGACATTTTGGGAAGGTTACTTTATATATTACTACGAAAA
>JABUQX010109275.1:0-59925 GCA_015478945.1 Trachelipus rathkii
GCGAGTATTTTTTTCTTTTTATAACTCATCAAGAATAAAAGTTATAAACACTCCTAAGTGTGTTAGCTCCGCTTCTGCTATAGCAAAAAATGATGAATCACAATAATGTTTCTGAAACTTTCTCATTATCAGTATTTATTTGTAATGATATTTCGTTCATAACATATGGTATTTTTTATTCAATCATATTTAGATTCCTATAATCATCTAATACTGGGAACAGTTCTTTTTCTCCTTGAGCTCATCTATAACTAACTTATATATTTCTAGGTTATAAATTAATATTTATATTCGATACTGCTTTGTATTTCTTGTACAATTCTCAGTTTTTTCTCTCTAAAACAACGATATTGAGACTTTTACTGCATCTCATTTCTTTTGTTTTTATTCATTAATTTTAATCTAATAAATCCGTAAACTATGAGGTAGCTCTCAGTATTATCATGTTTTCATTCTGACATAGAATGAAACTCCTAACTAATTTAAAAACTATGATGTCTGAACTACTTTCTTTTTTATTCTAAGCTTTCCGCGTAAAGAAAGAAATGTTTTTTATTATGTTTATTATATTGCTTAAAATTTTATTACTATATCCTCTACCTGCCCATAAAATATCATCTACATGTCTACATAAGTAAATCCTATCGATATTACTGAATCTTTGCATAAATAGTAGTGGGCTCACACTTAGCTTTCTTGTCTTGAGACCTCATCTATAAGTAAATGTCTTTTCAATGTATAACAGTAAACACAGGCATAGACATCATCGCGAGCATCTTGCAAATCCATATACTATATTATAGTCAAATGTTCACATAGTTACCAGATATTCAATTACTGAGATGGGTTGAGTTTATATATACTTTTCTTGTTTATCTATAATCGTCCGTTGTAACACACGCGGGCTGCTATGAAAGTATAATCATAGCATGTGTAAGCTGAGAATTCCCTTTGTCAGCGCAGGTTTAATAGGCGCAAAATTCGAAGTGCAAATTCAGATGGGAAACAGTTAGGTGCATCTGTCGATTGTGTCTCTCCAGCTGTTTCTGTCATAATCCTGGTAGCTATGGCAATCTAGGTCTTGAATTTTTTCTGTTATTCTGCTAATAATTTCTGCACTAATTACCACCCATGATTATCATTATTGCTCTTCACATCTGTACAGTTTGCTTCCAAAAAAAGACATGTTCCTTCTCTAATTTTCTATTTCTGTATCTAGCTTGTTGTATGGTCTTTCAGAGAAGATAGAATATTAACTCTGATTTACTCTCATCTTCATCGTTCACTCTCTAATTATCTATGTTCTCTTCGCTTCCATCCACGATTCTTACTCGCATTTATTCATTTTCTAATTTACATCTAATTCATATAATTTTTTTCAAATTCTATCTTAAATCTATTACTTCTATTTGTATTCACATTGCGTATGTTATAACATTTAAGGATATTTTTAGCTAGGTGCTTATCTCAACCTTCAATTTTGGGACAAGACCAACTTCACAATAAACTCTTCAATTATTCATTCGATTACACATAATGCGAATGCAAAGCGACATTTTATTTTGAGGATCAGTCTTTTCTTCACATTCTACTCAATTGACGTCATTTCTTCTCTTTTCACTTCAGTTCGGATTTTCATGTTCCATTCAGGTGTTCATCAGTCGCGATAATATCTTTAGACCAACATCATTGCTCTGTGCTGGTATCGAGTGCCAGATCTCTTATTTAAATCATACTATATTTTCATTTCTTCTTCCTCAATTCATCAACCCGGCTCCACCCACTATAATTTCCTTATTCATCTTCCTTTAATGCGTTACTCAAGGTTCTTTTTGTTATTATCATTTAATCTACATTTGAAATTCGTTGTTGAGATATGTGATTTTTTGAGTCCTTGAAGAGTACCATGTTTTCTATGATGGTTTTTCGTCTATGCACACAGTAATTTTAAGCTCATGTCCTCTGTCCACTTCCTGACTGCGCGCAACTATCTTTCTCCGCTTTTGTAATATACTCTTGCACCTAATATTTAGTATCTTTGGAACATGTGTTCTCTCCCCGCTTTATTATGACTTTATCTCAATCGCACGTTTATAGCTTTTCTCTGAGCCTTTCGTGGGTTCTATATGTACTTCTGGCTAGCATAGTTTCCTTGTGGATTAATTTCTGTGTATCATGTCATCAAGTATCCTCTTTGTACAACTCTATTATTATATACTGCAGAAACTGCTACTATCGTTTGGTACTTTCTTGAGTTTCTTCCAAAAACAACGTTTTGATTAGGGTGCTATTACAACCCAGGAATAAGTTTTGTTAGTCGCGTTTTAGCAAACATTGCCCATCCCGCCATTATCCATTCTTTCGTATCAGACGTCGTGCTGCTTCTACTCCGTACATTAGGTGTGCGCGTATCGACTGAGTAGCCTAAGTAACCCTACCTACAAATATTATCTATCATAATCTGATTTACGTTTTTTCAGCGTCTTTTTCTGCTGCGCTAAGTAGGCTTTTTTCGGGTCATTAATCTATACTGAATATTTTAAAAATTTAGAAAATCAAGTGACTGTCCCTTTATTACGATCCAAGAAAGTTTTGGATAAATGCTCTATCTGCATCTTGGACGATAATACTCTGATGTTAAGGGACTTCTCATAAATAGTAGTATATTTTCTGAAGATCACATTTATCAATTTCTTCTTTTCTTAGATTTTCTTAAGTAATTAATTTTTAACCTGTAATCTGCTTGTTAAGTTATTCTTGTGTTGTTATGTGTTTTTGATTATTTTTATAAAACATGTTTTTCACTGGCACAGACTTAAGCCGACATAATACTGGAAATTACTGTCTAGTCATTCCTCTGACCATAACTTCCCCACCACTCTTACAATATTTTCCAACTAATGATTTTCTTAATGTTATAACAAAATCCCCTGAACTTCCTCTATAATCAACTCGCACAATTCTTTCTCTGTAACTTTGGCAGAGGATGTATTTACATATGATCAATGACTAAAAATTCCATCATCTTTTACTGTATCATTTAATAAGTTTGCTATTCCATACTATTAGCGAAACATTGTCTTGATAGCGCGACTTTAATTTTTCTTTTCTAGTTAAAGTTTCGTATCTCATAAAGTCTTTAAATGGACTTAATCCATGTACTGTTAGTAGTCTCAATTCCTAATCTCTTAATGTATTCGCCCTCCCTCATTGCCAAAAGTCTATGCTTTATGTAGATTGAAATCACAAAGTATCAAACTCAGTTCATCTTCAATATTTAATGTTTTAAATTTGCATTATGATATGGTTGACTTAGGCATCGTGAATTACGGCATGACTAATCTCGGCAGTACATGAAAAAGTTGAAATCAAACTCGTTCGCTTGTGAATTTTACAAGGCAAGTAATAGTTAGTTTTAATATTTTATTATCTACTGGTTTGTCGCAAATACAAAAACAACCAGGGTTTTATAGATCTTATATGTGTAGTGCTAATTATGAATATTATTGAAATTTCCTCCATCAGTTAAGTTTCAGCATAATCAATTTTGTCTATCCAAATCTTCTATGTACTGTTGTGTGTACTCTATAGCTTCCCATGTATTTCGTATAATCAAGCTAATACTATTCCATCATGAGATTTGAATTTCGATCTAGAGTGCGTTATATTTTTCATTACTTATCCACGACAAATGTATGCTATTTATTTTGTCACGTTTCTTCCAATTCTCTTTCGAACATGTATTCTCTTACACGCACTTCTCTTCTTATTCTTGATATTTATATAAGAATGGAGTTAAATTTTGAGATACACCAATATATTAAGTTTTTCATTTAATAATTTCTATGAAAAATAAGCTTTATTATGCTTTATTCTCATAAGCAGTGTTTTTCATCTACTTTTATGTAATTATGTGTTCTTCTTGTTTGACATTATTCTCTAGCATGCACGCAATTAAGGATTAAGTTACGCGTTTCATTCCAATACACAATCTTGCTTTTTATGATTAGTCAGTTTACAAATACCTACATTTATTGAAATTAATATGGTCTTTCTCTCCAGCAACATTGCATACAAGTGGTTTACTGATTCTGGTATTTAACATATTGTAGTCAGATTTGATTATTATTATATGAGATATAGGGGGAACCCAGATATTCAGATGCAGTTTTTCTATTAGCCTATCTTCTTTAATCCAAGATCATTGTTCATAACAATATGCCATGATTCCCAATGGGCGAACGACACGCTGGCATTTGATATTTGTGTTAGCACAAATTGGTGGATGTAGTTACCTGTCAATTCTGTCTATTGACAGGTGACACTTTCTTGTTTCAGTGATTACTTGCAGATCATCAGAAAGAGCGATTTGCTACATAGATATGAATGTACCTTTTCCACTTATATTAATATAGACCACGCAGTTTTTTTGATCAATGATGCGTCGTATATGATTTTATGCAAGACCTGACGTACCAAATATAACGTCTGTCACACGAGATTCCTCCTTCCTTGGGTGCATCTATTGTCAATACTCTCTAATGTTATGTCTATTATGATGTAGACTTCTTGCTATAGTTCTTTGTTTCTACTGCGAGCTATATTTTTGGTGCTTTTAGATTGTATTATAGATTAATTGCGGCGACCATAGTGTTCACGTGCTGCCTCTATAGCACATCCTCTTCCTTTAAAGACATATACTGTCTAGTGTTCTCTGCTCTGCTGAAGATCATCCTCTATCAATCTTTCGCGCCAGTACTTTATGGTGTCTATATAACTTTACCCTCTCTGAGGACTACACTCGTTCATCGTATACATCTATATTTATAATATTTAATATAGAAGTGAATTGCCATCAAAAGATTCTCTTCTCTCTTCACTTTGTTTCATCTTTGTCACTTTGTTTGGTAGAAAGCAAAGTGACCATTTCAATGTCACTTTTTTTGATTGATTGGAAACAAAGTGCAGCCTTTTCTAAACTCAGACTCACTTTGATTTGATGGATACTAAATTTCACTTGGCATTATCCTTCTTTCTTTTTTTGCATTTGATTTTTAGTTTAATTAAAGATTGTTTTGATTTTAATTAAAAATGATTTAAAGTTTTTTTTTTTTATATTTATCCTATTTTGTTCTTATATTCATGTAAAAGATGTCCCTTTTTGTTATAGTCTCAGGTTCGTTTTATTAATTGTTGTTACCGTATTTTATTGTGATTTAGATAGTATGTTACAATTTTCATTTATTCAGGAACTTTTTCACTTTGTAGGAGGTTTTTATTTTGACTATTTATTATTTTTTGATATTATGTTTTCGCAATTAGGTTTAAGGAGTTTAACTATATTCTCAATGGATTTGAAGATGGTATCAATTCTTTTTGTATAATAAATTATAAAAATACAACATTCTATACTTCACTTACTATGTATAACTAACATTATTACAAAAGTACCCAATATTAATATCATATATGTAGTGGATTTAGTTATGGTAGGAATAGAATTTATTAAATAAGATAGATATAATACATATATACTGTTATATATGTACAAAATGATATTTTAGGTTTATAGAATATTAAGTAATAATATATAATATTATATAATATAATATAGTATATATATTATATATTAAGTGTTCTCTTTTCTACAGGTAAATAACTAACTCCTAAACTTAATATAAAGTTAGAGTTAAGATATATACATGAAGGCGAAATGACCTGATCTATGAAGGGGGGGTGGCCTACAGTTGTTTTAGAGTTGAGACAATAGATCACACGGAGGTCCCAGAAGAATGAGAAGCTCACATACCCATATAAACGCGCGACTTATTAACAGAACTGGGATCTGTCGCTGAGTTATTTGGACGTAAGTTCTGCATAATACGTTTGTTGGTGGTTCGATCGCCATTTATAACTCTTTATATTTGGGTTTGTGGGTTCTATAAGTGAAGGTAAAATACATAAAATTTTAAGGGGCATTTGATGTTATGATTATTATATTTCTTCACTCTTTATGTGCAAACACACTAGTGAACTGCTCAAAGAACTCTACATACAAGGTATATTATATAAATATTTCAAAACAACAATATGATCTACTATATATTGTGCAGTTATTGTATTTACTTAAACTCAATAGGAGGGAAATACATCCGTAAGCGCTTTAAATAAAGAAACAATCAATAAGCTCAACATTTGTCTATAATGTCGGATTATTTAAAAACCACAGCAAAAAACGTTGAATTATCGATTTGTACATTAAAAATGAGGATATCGTGGGATAGGTAGCGAGAATAATTTAGATTAGCATACATGTTTTTACTCGAATATTAGTTCAATATATTTGAGGAGTGATCAAATTACTTTCATACATGTAGTATATACTCACAAAACATTTTTAATAAATTAATAAGAATTAAAATTAGAAAAACGTTTTTTTACAATTTCATAAATTAAAAGATACTATTATCTTGTATTTCACATACTGCTCCGATATTTAAATTTGCTAAATTTAGCACAGAGCCTTTGTGTTAATTAGCACAAGTGGAAACTGCGAATCCACTGCAGCTGATTCTTAATTTATTAGTTATCGCTAAATGCTAAAAATCCGACTAGCGCTTAATCAGAAATAGAAATATGAGATTTGTAATCACACGCGCACTATATTATATCAATATAAAGTGATAATATATGTATAAATTATATTTAATAATATATTATAATATTATATAAGTAATAATAAACTGAAGATCAATATAGGAGAACACATTAGTACGCTAGTTCAGAGAGGCACTTACTTACGTAAACGCTCAAGTGATAGCTGCATATTTCTACGATCACACAGCAGTGATCGATGTGACACTACTTCTTTGCATACCCCAAAATATCACTGGGTAGAGAGTGTTTCGAATATATATAATAATAAGTACTATTATATTTACATTATTATTGTTATATATATACTAAGATATTAACAACATAACACAAACACAAATCTGTAACACATTAACAGATAAATATTTCTCGTCTGTACAAATAACTGATTGAGTAAAATATATGATGAATAGAAAGATAAATATAATAAGCAATTAGTTAATAATTCTAGATTATAATAGTATAATATAAGGTGTTCGTTTATTTTAAGATTATTGAAGAAAGATTATAGGTATGGTGAACTAATAATAATAACTGTAGATCTAATCTATACGTATTTAGTGAGATTTTATTGTACGAGTTAGAGTTACATTGGATTAATAGAATTACAAGTTAAAACGAAGTGTAATAAATATAGCAAATGTATCGAAGTGGATTTGATTGCATCTATAAATAATAATATTGGCAAGTTAAATAAATTGGCCAATAGTATCATTTTGAATTATAAGATAACAATCGTGATGGCATCAGAATAATGTATTCAAATAGAGTAATTAATCAATTAAGTTAGAGAATTATTATATTTTGTTGAGCTAGTATCCGCAATTTAATTCGCGAGTCTGCTCATAGCTCTAGAGATAAGTCAATGCTAAGTCTGTTGCAACTGGACAAATATGTCACAAATGCGCAATTGAGAGCAACTTATCTCCATTACTAATTCTCGACTACCTTAACCTTATAGGTTGAAGAATCTCATAACTCTCAGATGTATCTATAGTATAAGTTCGGTGGTACGAAGTGGAAATGCTCTTAAAAATTTTAGTAATCTAACTAAAATGGGATTAATATGTGGGAGTAATGTCTCGCTCAATATATCATTAGTAAACAAGAAATTACAAACCCCGGCGAATCGAAGCATAGACGAGAGGGGGTATCGAGCTTTTCCGATAGGCGCAGCACGCAGGACGGAGGGGAGGACTTTAGGCTCCAGCCCACCACATGCAGGGTCTGTAGACAAGAGAACTTGCGGTATGAATCCTACCTCTGTCCTCAGAAAAATCTCTTAACATATTCTATTATATCATTATACGTTGGTGATGTCTTGGCATGTTTAAGGAGAGATGGAACTTGACCTTAAACGACTAAATGTCAAGGGAGGGATATTACGATAAATTCCAATGTATAGTAAATTACAAAATCTCTCATACAAATGCTAGACTGATGTGTTTAAACTGTGCAATTACAAATATAACATATTTGCAGTAAGAAGAATGAATATTAAAAAGGTCAAATTTATTAAATTATTAATACTATGATAAATATGATTAATTTACAAAATAATATAATTTAAATATATTTATATGACTTAAGTTAAATTATTAATTAATTGACATTATATATATTAATAATTCAAAGTAATATATAGTTCTGCTTCTATAATATTACAAATTTTACATCTAATGATTTTTCTAATTTAATCTTATTACTTATATTTATTATCTCTTTCAGTTTTGGCAGTATTGAGTCTGCGAGAAGTCGGAGTATGTGGATATTTAATTGTGCATTTTTTCATTTATGGTAGTGGAGATTCATGGATGATCTCGTAGTTCGATTAAATAATTAATTATACTGATACGTATCTGATCTATGCCACATCTTCCTGTGTTAGGGGGTGTATAGTGGAATGGAGTCGATAGCATTCAAAGTAAATTATATAGAGAACTTATATTTTAACTTATTATTATTATTAATTTATTATAATAAATATATTATATTATTATTTTATTATATATAATTATTATTTATTCTATTATTAACTTAATATATAATTTATTTATCTATCTATTATATTAATATTAGTTATTATTTATTAATATTTATTATTATAATTTATAGATTACAACTTTGAAGTCGTAAATGCAGAAAGTCTTTTAGAATGGTCTGATTTTATAATATAAAATAGAAAAATTATGACATTATTAATAAGAAATTAGCTTATGAATAGCAGTTTTTATTCTCCGTACAAACGGATATAGAAATGGATTGCTTATGTCAAAGCAGCTGCTGATGGCATATTGCTTTCATATTTACGTATCACTTTGCTAACTCGATAGTAGACGATGTGATTTTCTTATTCTTGGAGAACTTCACACCGCTGATCGGCGGATAGTAAATCATTCTTATTCCGGCGTCATTTGAGGATTGAGTATTTTAGATCAAGAGCCACAAGTACTTTCTCTCTCTCAGTTCTCTCCTACTATGCTTCCTCATCTATCATTTCTACATAGTATTATACGTATTACTATCTTCTATTACTAACTGTTAACTATATATTATCGTAGTATATTCTATATCTAATAATATTATATAAATACATAATAGTAATGGTTACTTATATATTTAAAGTATATTATTATTATAATTATATATGATATGAATAAGTATATAATATGTATAATATATAAATGATTAAATAGTAAATATTCATATAATTAAATTACTTAATATAAAGATAAAATATAATAATATATGTAATGTATAATATAGATATATAAATATTAGATGCTACTATTAATATTGATAATACGATATATAATATATATCATAAATATATATTATATACTATATATACTATTATTAAATAATTAAGATGTATGCATATATATTACTATGAGAATACTTATTATATAATATATAAATCTAAATAAATATCTTATATATTAACTGAAATCGACTATAATGATATTCTTTACCTAGTTATGTATCATTATATAATATAATAATAAGGTAGTATATATATAATTATTATATTATAAATTCTCTTATTATGAATAAATAATAATATATATATAGACGTATAGAGTAATATATAATATATATGATAGTAGACATATAAATATATGATATATAATAAAAGAGAAAGGTTGTGAAAAATAGTTCGGTAGCTGTCTAAGTCAAAATCTTGAAGATGTTTCTTCGCTAATTAGGGGTATATAAGATGGAGCTGAAGAATGGCATACTCACTGGTTCCTATTCCTTTGCGATGCATTAACATTTTATTAGATCATAAATGGGTTAGAATCTTAAGCGACCTAAAGAAGTCAAGAATCCGTATTGGACCACCTTACTACTTGGGTGAACAGAGTATTGAAGTCCGTAATGAATTAGAAGATGCTAAGTTCTTAACTGGAAAGGCGGAAACCCTACAGCTAATATGAAGATAGTAGTTTTAACAGACGGACAGAGGAAGTGTATAGTCATTCGTAAATCAGAGTTTGCGAATAAGAAGAGTTTCTAATAATGCGTTCTTAGGCGTTATGTATGATTGCAGTCCAAAATGAGATGTTTGGAGCAAGCTGACTATGGTGCCGAAGGCCTTCCTGGAGTTTGGTATATATATATATGATGTCGATACACAATGTCACATAAAAATAAGAAAAAATTACTTATATAGTTATATTACTTATAGTTAATATATTATAGATAATTAATAGATTATAATATAATTATAATGATTCTATAATATATGATTATATATTAGTTTATTTTTAAGTTTATGTTAATTATTACTTATATATGACTTTAATAATCGTTTTTAGTAATATTAATAATAGTAATAATATAATGATAATGGTAATATATATATGATTATTAAGTATATATCATATACATACATATTATAGTAATTATATATTATATATATATATTATTTAAATAGGCATGGGAATGCTGGTTTATTGGATTTAGAGATTAGTGGGGCAAATCACCAATAGGTCTATGCAAAGTAGCACTTGATTACAGTTGAAATTGTTTATTTATTTATGAAGAAATAATAACACGGAACCCGTCTACCAGTGAGACATATAAATAAGTTAATGTTATCAGTAACTCGCTTAATTAAGCTTTGAGGATACATAAAGTAATTAAAAGAGATCACGTGTCTCTTTGGATAGATAAGAAAATGGGTCTCAATTAATACTAATGACCACTATTAATTAGCGGTAGATAGGAGATGCAAAGGATTAGTAGATTCAAATAGTTTGGTAGTTACGTAGTTTAATTTCGAATTGTTGCGAAAAGAGAGTGGCGGGTCACAGATATTAGGTAATTATACACGTTTAATAGTTGTACACTACGGTATTATGGACGTTTACGCTGATATTCGTCAATCAACAGTGGTGATTAAGTATTAACTGCTGTAAGATGAAAATAAGCAGCGAATAAGATATTAATTTCGAATATAGCTGCGGCGTGCGCTAGTCTCCTATCGAATTATTAATGCCTAATTCTTGCTTTCGATATTAACGAGGGAGATAGGCGTTAGGGACGACAATGCCTGGAACGATGAATCTTACCACGATTTGTGAGCGAGGTGTATGCATCGAGAAATCGGGCGTAAATCGGGGAACATCTGCAATTGTTCGTAAGAGTAGCCCGAGGGAAACTGAGTAGTGAAGAACTTGCCGAGACGGGTCGCACCGGAGGAAGGCTGGAAGGTTGCGCGGACAGTCGTGCTGCGTGTCAGGAGTATGAGAACTAATGGTCAATTATGCGTTTCTTGGGATAGCTGGAAGAGAAGGATACGGCAGGATATATTGTATTAAGATGGTCGCAGGAATAGAAGGGAAGAGTTAGCAGGAGGAAGGAGGAGGAGTAGAGGAGAAGGAGGAATGGAAAAGAGTGCAGGAGGAGAGGATATGGAACGTTAAATAGAACGAGTTGACAAGGCGGAGAAATGAAGACAAGAGAGTAAAGGCGTCAAGGGTCGAGGAACAGGAGCGGGTCGCCTCAAAGAAAGGAGGCTTAAGGCGGATGTCGATCGAAACGGAAACTCCGATGGTGGTGGACACGGAATGTGAGTATTCTCCTTCCCTAAGTATCAAATTTAACTAGGAAAAGTGCGCGTACGTACGTAGGGTTTGGAAGAGGCGGTGCGAGTGGAGTCTGTCGAAGAAGACAGAGTGCAGGAAGAAAAGGTCCTTAGGGTAGGAATGCCACCTTGTGTGGACGAGAGAAGGAGTGGGTTCTCCAACGACGAAGCAACAGCGCTCAAAGGCGGTAATGTATTGAGTAGCAAGACGAGTCGGCTGTATAGACGAGGAGAAAGACTGAGAAAGAATCACTTCTTAAAGACCTTTTTGTTTACAATTTTAACATCATCTGGATGACGTAAAGTAGTTGTAGAACCAAACACTTAATTCAGTCAGACCGTAATCTATGTTGCATGTATCCTTCTTTGACTGCGGAGTCTGAGATGGCCCCAAGCATTACACCAAAAACGGGAGATGTCATTTGCACCAAAAACATTAATTAACAACGGTAAATGATGGACTATATGCTATGAAGATCAAGCCTTTAGACGTGAAACGGTTGGAATACGTTTTCTCAGCTAATGATATTTGCCTGTTTAACCAATTTTGGGTTAAAAGAAGTCGTGATGAATACTTTCTCTGAAACCAAGAAGATTTCATTAAATCTCTCGCATATAGAAAGGATTTCCATAAAGGTGCTTTACCAACCTATCGGTCGATTGTGAGTCAAGAAAGCCGGCACACCAAAGCGACAGTTGTTCCAATGGAGAAGATCGAATAGCCTCTTAGCTTATGGAAGATCCGCGTTTGGCAACAGAGAGACGGATGATGCGGGGTCGGCATCTGTGCTGTGCAATAACCGTATGTATATTGTCACGTAAAGTAATTGTATTTCTTACGCGGTCAGGTAAGGGAGGCAGAGTTCCAATAGAGTCTAGATGTGGGAGCACGTTCAAAGCGAGCAGCCAGGGGTAAGTAAGGTGCTAGAGGGGACTTGGTGAGTAGACGGTAGTTAAACTTTAAAACGCTGGCAGAAGTCGAAAGACAAGTGCGTACATAACCACGTTGCTACGTCGGCATTCAGATTAGCAAAAAAGTACCCCAATAAAAACAAAATCGGTTGCAGCCAAGCCAGTGTTGTCGTGCGAAACCTCAATGCACAGGGTATGGGATAAAGCGAGTGAAGAAATGAGGAATGAACAGCACTTAGCGAATAATTGCACCTCTAATCTAAATAAGGCAGCATAAGCAATATGAGGATCTGCGGTCAAGAAGTTTCTTCTTCTGACCCAAAGGCAGAGTTGGAGCGCTACTCTCAGTTCTATGAGAGTATAGAACGTTGATGAGGATAACGCGCAGGTATACCTCTAGATAGTCTGGCACTATTGCCGATAGTCGCTATCGTAGTTCAGATGTCGGGTAAGGCGAAATCGCGTCTAAGTATTTTCAATGCGGTGTGCAGAGATCGTCAAGTCAGCTGAAGTTTGTCAAACACACCTGAAATATGTCCTGACATTCAGTGGGTAAGAACTGTGATGACTACTCAGCAGTTACGACTTCCTGGAGACCATCAGCGAGACTGGATGTCTCCCAATTACTTGACAAAAAATTTCCTAATCTGAGTCAGATATAATGGAAAACCAAGACCAATTCCTGTTACGTCATTTTGTCGATTTTTCCCCATAAAATTTCCAATGACAACGTCTCTGAACATGGTTTCAAATTACCAGAGAAGAAGGAAATAGAAAACAAAAATCCGTTCAGGTGCTGCTGGAGAACACCTCCGACACCAAAATCGGAGGCATCTACCTGAACTCTGATCGGAGCTGAGTCCTGAGCCGTCGACAGCAAAATCGGAGGCAAGCGAGTGCTTCTTTGGAAGCTTCAAAAGCACAGTACCTCTTTTCGCAGAACTAGTCGCACTTTTTGAATAGAACTGCCTGGTGCTTGGGGCGGATGAGAGCGTGAGGGGTCGGAGAATATCAGCGCCTGCAGTTTTAGCAGAAAGCTGATAGAAGTTAAGCATCATGCCTGAGGTAAACTGGATGTTGTGAAGGCGCTTTTGACAGGACTAATGGGAAAGGATGCAAATGTGGCCTTTCACACGAGCGCTCTGCTCAAAGAGGAAGAGGCATCCTCGCGTGAAACAGTGGTGTTCCGGTAGAAAGGATAACGAGAAAGTTGTGAGATTTAAAAAACAATCCACTTTGCCGGTTCGAGACTCAGCCACTATTAAAAGTGCCTTTGCACTACCTACTCAACGCCGGCAAACTATAACGGCACGGCTACATGTTGCTCATCTCCTCGGTCACAAAAAACTGTCTCGATTTCTCGGGACTACTCGCAACCTTTGCTGACTCGCTCGCTTGAGGTGAGAAGAATCGTCTATGGAGTGCACGAGTTGATCAGCAGGATACAAGAGGCGAAGGGGGAGACCTCTAAGAACGATCATCGATAGAAGCGTTGGAAAGTCTGATCTGCGCCCCGCAAACCAAACGGCATTCGGTATATTTTTTTTGTCTCAAGAGGGCACAAGACGGTGATCCCATTAATGGCGTTCCTCGTAGAATGTCCGTCTTAGTGGCGAATCTTAGCTGGACTGGTGTGACTTCCTCTGTTCATTCTAAGATCTGCGATGTAACTTGTGAAATATGAAAGTCTTCCTATATGCTGGCTAGCATTTTGATGTGATATTAGTACATGTGTATGTGCGGTGACTCGGGTTACATTGGTGCTGGATCGTCATCAAGCTGGTTCAGTTTTACGAAACTCCGACAGTTATCTCCACAGGCTCATGTACTAAAAATTACAAGTAAGCGCTCCTTTAGGGACCATATGGAGGGGGAAAGGAATGAACTCATTGGAATGATGGGATCGATACCTTCTATCTAAGATTAGCGGAAGCATGTGACCTCAAACTTCTACGCCTTTGGACTGCCTTGAGTCTTGTCAGGAGCAGACAGCACCCGAGCACGAGCGAAAGTGGGAGAGCAGTAGTCTTATTAATGAGTAATGGAGCACAGAACCCTCGCTTGCATACAGGAAGGAAGAAAGAACAAGGTTCAACACCGAGCCGGAAATATCCTTACTGCTACGAATGGTGTAAGTAAGAGGTGGGAGGTACTCAATAGCCAATGAAACAAGCCAACCGCAGAGATGTCACTTTTATAGTAAGCAGAAGTAAAATCATAACGGTACCTACTGCAAAGACTAGAGATTCGTATCATACAATCCGTTCAACTAATCTCAATGTTTTCTTAGATTCTAGACCGATCATAAACTTCTAAAATTGTGAGTAGACCAATCTAGATATCGCCAAAGATGGGGATTATTGGTACTGATCACGAGTCAGCTACCTACAAATATCCACAGTCGGGAATGACGGTAGAAGGAGTGAGAGGCCTTCTAAGGTGACATTTAACAAAACGTCTACACCAGTAGACAGGGGAACGTACCTACCATATTGCAGCGTAAAAGGAGCTCGCGTCCAGGGTAAATGAGAGACATAAAAGCAGGACAACGTCTTTGGAATTAGGCAATCTCGAGGAAGGAAGAACGAAATCGGACTGGCACCGAGGAGTTGCAATTAAGGAAGACAGGTTTGTAAGACCGCGAAGGCGCAAGGATCATCCTGGACGAAGAATGCGGAGAGAGAAGATATCAAACCTGGAAGGTGGTAGGCTCAGGCTATGGATACACCTGCTTCTTATGTATACCGCACGCTGGCTAGGGAGTTTCCATCGGGGAAAATTGGCAGGGGAGGTATCTCATCTTATGCCCTTTCAAGCCTAACTAAACTGGTGGGCTGCGTAAAAACGATAACCTGACGGATAATAAGGACGCACATGTATAGGATATTGCTGAGTGGTTCTGGAGTTGTGGCAACCGGTAGTATGGGTCAGAGTGCGTACGAGCCTGAAGAGGCAGTGGTGTGTGCAGGAACGAGTAGTTCCTCTTTGAGACGAGTAAGCGGAAAGGCGGCAGATCGGACATGCAGCTATCGCTATCAATGTCCTGCATGCCCCTGTTTCCAACAAGTAATCGAAAGAACGGGTCTCGTATACTTGAAAATCGGGAGGAACAGGGGTCGGAGAGGCGCTGGAAATGGACCAGTGGTACGAGGATCTGGGGCAGGTACCCGGATAAGAAGAGAAGTACAGGGACGAGGAAACCGGATATCACAGAGGGGGGTGAAGAGAAAGGTTATGGGAGAAGGAAGCGAAGAGACGGAGAAGGCAACTGAAGGTGGAGGAAAAGTGAAGTGCCCGGGAGCCCTGCAGGAGATGAGCAGGAAACAGATCACAGGTGACGCAAGGCGTAGTGTGGCGAGAAAAACAGAGGCCGCAGCATTTAGAGTATAAGATATGCGATATAGAACCACGGCTCTCTCTGAACTTCCTGAAGAGTACAGTTTGGATCCATCGATAGAGGAAATACTGTAACATATCTGTAGTCCTGGATAAGAGAGAGTGTCTAGGATAAAACTTGACTCCGTGTAGATAGGTGGGGCGTTCTCACTCTGAATAGCAAAGAGAGCAATATCATGCACATAAGTGATTATGAGAAGAGCTCTGTGAGCCTTAGTGAGCTGCATAAGTACAAAGACGTAATTTCTTCCACGTACAATCGGCTTCCGTAAACGAAATGGAAACATGCGCGGAGATAAGGAGAGTCTAACTAAGAATCTAGTTAGCACGCTGGAGATAAGACATGTGAAAACTCGGACTGTTGGTATAGGAGTGCTTATCCTAAGATGTGAACGACCGCGGCAGGGATACAGTCATCAGGGCAGAGTCCAAAAGAGGATACATATACAATTAACTGTTTTTGTCTCTTCAGCCAATGAAGTAGTAAATTGAAGATAACCTATGCGTCTTAGTGTAATAATCAGTTATGAATGTATCAGGATTGGGTGATGGCTAACGACATAGGACGACGGAAGACAGAAGTAAGTGTCAGGTGTTGAGTGATTGTGCAGGACTGTGATTGTCGTTCATATAGATAATATTCGGATCAGGAACGTAGATGGAAAATGACATTGAAGTTACAGAAAGTATAAAGACACTCACGAACGAAGAGTCAAGTGTGCAATAAGGAGAAAAGGAGACAATAAAGATGGATGTAGTAATGCAATTAGACCATAGCCTGATATGTAAAAGAAACATATAGACTTATAAATAATAGGAAATAATAAATATGGCAGATGCGAAAATAATGATAGGAAAATACAAAATTAATATTTATTGGTCCGGTGATATATATATGATATCTATAGCGTTATATATTATCTATATATATATCTACTATATGGTATATAATACTATATATATATATATATCTAGTATATATATTATATATATATTAATATGATATATATAGTGGATATTATAATGTCGGATGATCTCCCCGGGATAGTAAATCCTAGAGCTGGGAAAGAATGGTGGAAAGCATCTCACTAGGTAGGTCGTCTCCTAAATTTGATTTCTCCTCACATTAAATATATACAGTAAATAAACTCAATAACTTTTTTGTTCCCGGTGAGATGAAAATGATCAATACTATTTTCCGGTCTTGAAAGAAAAAAAAAAACTGTGCTGTTGTCCCGGGTGTAATGCCCGGTTGTATAGCTGCATTATACACAAGTAAGAGAGGTGAAAAATTATAAGAACAATTAGTTATTATATCTTAACATAGGATATAGGATTGTATTATCTCGACAAATAATAAAAATAGAATGATGAAAAGCACTCAATAATAATAATGAATAATCCAAAGAAAATATATAATACTAAATATAATAAATAATATGCAAATAATTATATATGACTAGAATTTCGATTTTAATACTTGCATAAAATAACTACATCGTAGTTAATTAAAGTTTTTATAGAGATAATGGAAGAGAAATATAGATTGTATAATAACACGAAAATTTTAAGCCCTGATAGTCAGGAACAGGACAGTTTGCCTTGTTTTTGGCCATATGGAGTGGGTTACGACAGCGGGCTTGATAGTTTGCGCAGAGAAAATGAGATATAGCCTAGGGTTAGGTAGCCGTAACTTCGTATCGGTGTATGGCTTGTCGCAAATATCACGTCTCTATGGTTTAACAGAGCATTATAGCGAATCGACTGGTTTGTGAATGAGTGTGGGCAAACAGAAAGGTTGAGTCAAAGACTTGATTTACAGTTGTGAAATTTGTATTTTTAGACAGAAAATAACAACGAGAACCGTCAGTCTAGACAATATCGCATGCACAATTTTGATTAAGCATGAAATTGTAGCAGAAACAAAAAGTAATAAACAAATATAAGAGCTCGGCAAGGCGGTTGCAGTTGAGTCGCAAATAATGGCGTTAGAATGAGAATGCTAGAGCATGTCAGTAGTATAAGTTTGGTAGTACGAGGATTTTAGATGTCGAATTTGCGGAATCGACGAGTGGCGGTCAGATATTCGTTTTTTGACAATTTAATATTGAGACGGATATTGAGGACTAAACCATGTCTGAGTTACCACAACAACTATCAACTATACATTAGTAATATTATAATATAGCCTAAGGTAGCGATAAGTAATAGATAAGGAGGCGTAGCCCAGCAGTAGTAGATATTAGTAATAATATATAGTATAATATTCATATATATAATATATATAATATATATATGTATATATAATATATTTTATAGTAATATATATAGCCGTCGGATATTTGGTTTAGGTAGCGGACACTATCAGTAGCTCCATACTCAAAACTCAAAGTTACAGGAAAAAGGAAAATTTTGTGGAATCCTGGCAAAATTTTATTGGGGAAACTTGAAACAGAGTAAAAAAAACAAAAAAAAAAAAAAAAGAAGAGAAAGAAAAAGAAATTAATATGTTCAATAAACATTACAATAGTACAGGGCGAAAAGAAGGATATAGATTTGTGGATCCTTGTAAATTATAGTTAAGTGAAAGATGGTAAAAAAAACAAAAAAAAGACTAATAAGTTAGAACGAAATAGATGTATCATAATTCTTGGTCTGTTAGGAGTTTGTTCGTAATATAGTGTAAATCATATTATATGATGATAAGATAGTACATTGTACACTCACTGCCATGTAGCGGGCCATCGAGCCGACGGGAACACAGGGGACGTTTTGTGCCCATATCCCGTAAGGGGAGGGGCCGGAGAACCCGCCGCGACCCCAATAACCAGAGAGGGGGTTCGAGAACCACTAACCGGAGGGGGAATTAGTCTACCCGTAGTCCTGCGGAAGGCGGAGAACCGACTGATACGGGTGCGGTAATAAACTGGGGATCCTTAATATAAAAAGACAAAAAAAAGCAAAATTAATAGAAAGTCTATTATTTATTTTAACGAGTAACAATAAAAGGTCTCTTAAATGGCTCTCTGATACATATTACTGGAGAACTAAGCAATAATATTCTCTTTATTTTTTATTTTTTACATTTCCTATCTAAAATTTTACAAAGTATATGCAAAATGTATTCCTTTTTTTTCCCTGTGCTATTGTAGTTTTGAGATATAATTTTCTTTTTTCTTTGTTTTTTTCAATTTATTTTCTTTTTCCAAATTAATCATTCCTTTCCCTTAAATTGGAACCAGGCATCTCAGAATGTATTCCTTTTCGCCTGTGGCGATTGTAGTTTTTGAGATAATGGATATTGATGATAGTGTCGCTCTACAACCAAATATCACCATATATATACTGTATAGAGTATCAATAGAAATAATTATTAATTAATGATATAATATCACTTGTAGTATATAGTAATATAATATATAACTAATATGCATCACTTATATATTAATATTAAGTACTATAACTGTGTCGTTGTGTGTGTGTGGGTTTGGGTTGTGTGTTACCAGATTGCGAGATATGAAACCAACAACTTGCACTCAACATACTCTTTCAGCGGGCAATCCAACCCATTTGCCTTAGTGCCTAAGAAAAAAGGTTATATGTAGTATAATACTTGAAAAGTGAGCAAACTCATATTTCATATTAAATAACTAGGAGAGACTTCGCTGAGTCGTTTCAAAGGAGAGAAGTTTGCTTCTTCTTTTCTCGTACATGGAGCTCTAGCACTGCGTATATAAGATGCTCGGATGACAACATGATCATTATCCCATCGAAAGAGGCACCTGCCACGCTATGAGGGTACATAGCTAAGCTATTATCAGCGCAAAGGAAGATTATCTGTCGCAAGATGCATGAAAACCTATTACTCAATGCGCGATCAAAGCCCATGGACATTATCCGATTCTAAAGCTTTTGTCGCATTAGTGATAATCGCTTGCGATCAGCATAGTCCTATGATGTACACGCTCAATTGTGAACTAGATATGGATCCAAGACTCTTCACGCTGCTACCGTAGACAAGAGACACGTTATGAGGATTAGGGGCTAAACTGTTCCTCTCAGACAGATAACTTTATATGAGCCTTTGTGTGCACTTCTTGCTCCGAAGTCTTCTCCTTTTATTGGCCTGGTGAAATTCTGGGCTTAGCAGAATTTCATCGACTAGGCCATACTAAATAAATTAACCCTTTGTGACTACGCTAGAGATCAAGTAAATTTGGTTGTATCCTAGGATTAGATAACAGTTACATTGCGAAGGATGCGTAATCGTCTTTGCAGATTTTGAAATTATTACTTATCACCTCCAGCAGGGTGTATTGCTCACCATGTTGAGACAGCAGTCCCCACTTTAATGAGCGCAAGCGAAGTTTAAGTACGATAGCTTTCTCATCGTCGAAACTAGAGGAAGTACTCGGGTCCGCAGAGGCAAATGGAATCTTCTTGTATATAATAGCTCAGTTCCTCGTCTGAAATGGTTTAAAGTATACAGTATGACACATTTCCTATAAATTGCGTTAATTATCGATCACGTCCGTGATCAAGAACAACCGGTTTCAGCCTTTGGTGTTTCTGTTCGATAGCATAAGGGAGAGAGTCCTTAAATCTAGACTCGCATCCTCGTCGAGCAAATGTAACAACACTACTTGCCAACCGAGTCTGAACATCTTGGCGTTACAAAAGTTGGAGGAACATTTAGTCTCACAACTACATCTTCCTTAAGAATTGATGATCCGACTAATCCGCAAAAATATTCATGGTGGATGCGAATGCAAATGGCGGATGCGGGTAGCCGAGAAAAATTATGCGGATGCGGAGAGGTGTGCCTACAGTCCCCCTCCCTGTCCTTTAACGGATTGATCTACCGTATGCATTTCGAGATTAGAATGTCATTGTGACTGGAAGAGTGGTATGTATCCCGTTTTTATTCTCATATGCAATGCGATTAATTAAGTTATGATTTGAGAGAGAATATCGTTTTAATGTAGTAACTATATTGTAGTACTACATGCGTAAGTAATCTGAGTCAGATGTCGGAAATATATTGAATTTGACTGCTGAGTCGGAAGGTCGCGTCGAAAATTCCTTGTTTAAGATGGAGAGGCAGAAAGGTCGGGAATCGAGAAGATAAACCTCAATGTGAATTTAAGGAGTCGAGAAGTAACAGAGAGTCCAAAAATTATTGGTAAATAAGGTTAGATGGCTTGTGAGTTGTTTTGAATCTGGCAGCCTGGTTGAGAGTATTTTATCTTATTTATGCCTTTCTTTGCTCAATGGTCGATGAACATCAAACACTAAAGAGACAACCGTTCTTTTTTCTTTATTGTAATTAGAATTCACTAAAAACCTTTCCGGAGCATCGAATATGTTTTACAACTAGAGAGTATTGCGCATAAGCTAAGAGTCGAGAGAATCAACTCACGCTTACCTTTGAAAATGTCTCCTGAGTGTAGATAAAGGGTTGAAATGATCTGCATTATCATCTTCTTCGATGCATTTAATTGAGGAAGGTTCTCTGTCACATGAGGGTAATATCTTCTTCTTTTCGTTTTTTTTTGCCTTCAAGATGGCTATCTATTTCGGGCATACGTTGTATCGGCGGTCTCTACAAACTGGCTCAGAGAGAAGAGATTGAGGTTCGTTATGACACCAGTCTTGTTTTGGGAAGATATTAAACTATTTGCTTTATATTTTAATTGTCATTTCATTCTTCTGATCGCGGAGAATTAGGGATTCAGTTGCATGTGTCCGGCGAAGGTTGCACAGTTATGTGTAACACTTTTGTGTGTATGATTGTTAATTTTTTAGTGATGGTCAGAGTGAGAGCGACATAAACTCGTCACAAATTTTGAAAAGGGGAATAGAAAATTCCTATTAACTTTACCATGTCGCAATAGTTAAGGTTCGGTAAAGTATTAAACATTATGTGGATATCATGGAACTTACAGGAAAGTTTTATACCATTTTAGTTAAATGCGATATTGAAAATTCTTATTTTTTCTTTATAAAAGTTCCAATTAATGCCAACAAAACAATAACATAGCGCTGATTTAAGGACATATGCGTAAAACTCGGGCTTCTCATCTGAATCTGGTTTGAGCATATATTTTTAATGACATCAAAAGGAAGAGCATATTTACATTTTTCATTAACGCTAGCATTTAACTCGTACAGATGTAAAAAATAAATGTAATTACATAGATGAAGAAAGAAAAGCGTAATAAAAAAAAAAGTAATTTTCATTACTAGCTATTCTTTGATAGGAATCTAGTATTTAGATTTCAAATGTTCTGGGCGAACGTCTTTAAATAGCTTCTTGGCGGGGCAACATCTCGAACGTCGAGCTCTATCGCGGCGTCCCGTCATCGAATTCTTTATGGCCGCAAATCGCTTCCGACAAGTGGATCTTACTGGCACTAATGAATCTGGCCTGGCTGTGAGGTGTGTTCTCTCCACCTGCCACTATATTGATGCGTTGCGAAATATTTGAAAATTTTCTTAATCTTATCCTATAAAATGTTATAGTTTAGCCAATATAGTTAATGTGGCGAGGTGTGACACGCGCTTATGCTTCTGTGAAACATATGAGTGAAGGCTTATGTCCGCTGTTTGGCAACTCGCTTTTAAACAGCTTATTGTGTAAACCGCTATTACTTTGATAAATAAAGGGAAAAAGATAGCAGCATGAATTAAATTTGCTGAACTGTTGTCGAAAAAAAGCCAAGATCGAGGATCTCATATGACTGATTATATTCACTCGCGGATGCTTTCGAGGGTACTTCAGTACTTAATAACTTGTTGATCGGGGCTGCGTGACTCCTGGTTCGCGGCACTAATAATGTAGTGTACGGGGCACGGTTACGATTTGTTTCGGATCCAAGGAACGGAAGAGTTTTCTCCGCTCGCGCACACCGTCTAAGGATATCTTAATTGACTAAGTATAGAAAAGAACATATGTGACCAAGACGATAAATATATCGTGGATAAAAGCGAATTAAGGTTGTAAGTCATGAAGATTTATAAGTACACTTTTTTGTTTTTTAAAACATTATGTTGCAACTTTAAGAAATTTTTATAATTTGTAATACTAATTGGCTATTTTAATTTTTAGTATATTTGTTCATTTCCTTTTTCAAAATGTCTACAGTTTGGTTATTTTATCGTATGGTATTCATTAATGTAACGAGAGTAATTTAAATATAACTTGAAGTGAGATCACACGCTAGATTGAACATCAACCGAAATAATATATATTAGATTTTCCGGAAGACTAAGTGTTAATGTAGCATGGGCGTTGTTGTTATTACTTAAGCTGTCTGTTATTAATATTACTACATTCTTTAGTAATAAACGTGATACAACTCTACTAGTTAATCTATTCATAATCTAATACTTATAACTAGCTTCGACCCGATACAGCTTGTCAATAGAGGGAGGTAAACGACGGAGTTGCTTGTCTTGTACGGCAGAGACATATCTCTCCAAAATATAGATTTAACAGCGCCTACTGGTCTCTCGAAAGACTCTGCTTTCGGCCTCAGCTCCAAACCGCCATACACCTCTAGACTTTTCTATCATAATTATTTAACTAGCACTCATAGCACTGGCTATTTTTGGTTTTAAGATCAATATGTTTTGGAAAGATTGTTTGTTTCCTTCTAACGAGCAAGTGAGGTGTGTGCATTTTTATAACGTTCGGTTTAGAGATGAGGCAATCGTTTTTTAACTTTTTCCACAGAGGTAAGTTATTGCAATTTATGTGATTATTTAGGCCAAACATTTTATACTATTAACCGCGATTATTTTTTAGCACTTAGAAGCACACGAGTATAATTTAATATTGAAATACAAGTTTTTTGTTTATTTTAATTTTTTTTAAGTTGTATTCGAGCGGCTATTTGATTATTATGTATGAGTGATTATCATTATTCTTGCATTATTGAGTGATTATGTAATTTTTGAGAATTATTTATTATTATTATTAGTTGAGTAGTGTCAATATTATATTTATTATTCATTCTTGATTATTTGAAATGATGATCTGATTAGTATTTATTTATGATAAGAAAATGGACTGACGAATTATTTATAGTCTTTATTATATGATTTATTATTAATTATCATATATTAATATAGTGATTATGATTATGTGATTGTTGTTTCGTTATGTATTAGCACTTTACCGTAGAATTGGTGATGTTTAGTCAAAAAACGACCTAGGTTGCTTAGAAACAGAGAGGCCAGAGTACTTTTTTCTATTACTCAAGTATGCGACGCTGAGAGACTTTGTTGGAGGGATGAGGTTGGCTAGCGGCCAGGTGATGCGGCGTGTCGCACGGCTGCCCGCCGAACCTTGAGTGGTTGAGAGAAGTTAAAGTTGTAAGGATGAGAAAAAGTGGAATGATTTTGGGCCAAGATCATGCCGAATATGCCGCTCAGCGTTAGCAAGCGATTTGTGTGGGGTGTTTCTTGACTTTGGCGCATTCCCCCCTACGGACGTCCTGCCTTGATCATCGTGTATTGTGAATTTTTCGCGGGAAGAGTACCTGTAGAAAACCCCGCGTGGCTCGGCAAGTTTTTAAGTAAAATGTCATAGAGTAGCTCGTGAGTTTCAGCCTATGCATTGGTTAGGGATTTTGGAAACATGAGGTCGGAAGCGTTAATGAGAAGGAGAGAGATTGTCTTTCACAGGACCGAAGCTGGGATGTTGTTCTATAACTTGTCAGCATTTTGAAGACGCGCCCTAGTCGACTTTGCGAGCGTTTACAATATTCACATCGGCAAATTGCTTTCGTTTCATCTTCCTTGGATGACAGTCAGGAATGCTTTCGTTCTTGTGGAAAACGCAATAAGACCATTTTTTATTTGTAGGT
Source organism: Trachelipus rathkii (assembly GCA_015478945.1). Lineage (NCBI taxonomy): Eukaryota > Metazoa > Arthropoda > Malacostraca > Isopoda > Trachelipodidae > Trachelipus > Trachelipus rathkii. The sequence continues at coordinate 24,922 of JABUQX010109275.1, forward strand.
ATCAGTTCTTCGATCCACTTTTTCACTTAATGGGGATTTTCTACTCGAACGCAAGATATATGGGTATGGTACAGGAGTGAACTGCGCGCTATGATGTTTTAATGTTGTCTGTTTCACTTTTTATTTTCTAAATTCCTAAATAAGACATATTGCTTTGATTCACAGATTGTGAAATGTGGGTTTGCGCATTACGACGCTTGTAATTAGAAGTAGAGTGACATCCAGCAATCTTTTAAGATAAGTTATGTGAGGAGCTTAAAGCGTATCGAAGTCACTACGGCTGAAAGAACGGCCTTCTTGCGTCGGAGGGAGCGATTGGGCTGTTCTGCATTTAGCGAATTGCATAGTTCGTTATTCTTTTTTTGAAATGTGGCCACTTTTCGTTTATTTTATAGTAGGCATAGGGCTTAAGTGTATATTTCCCGCCAGCTGCAGCGTGAGGAAAAAAGAGTGTTTGTTACTGAAATGTGTTGAATGGTCGTTGGAAGTGACTGAATTGAATGGGAGTATAATAACGTCTTTGAGTATGTCTTGATTATGTCTGTTTGCCAGGGCAGATAGGAATGGTTTCTTCGCGGGCTTATTTTCATATGTAACGCGCCTTACAATTTTTTAATAATACTTTAACACATATTTGGGAACGTTATAACTCTTGCAGCCAGTTGAAACAAAAAATTGATTTCACGCACAAGAGTGGTTTGTTCAATCACAGCACATTTATGGTAGTGAGAACGACATTCAGGAAACACATCGTTGATTAAGTCGCCCGAAGGGAGGATTTGTGTTGATAGTTCATAACACAGATTTGGTTCCCCCCCAGAGTTCAATGTGCAGTCTATCAGTCGTTAGCCTAGCAGAATTTGGGTCACAGTGATAACGTGCTCCAATTAGAAAGCACGGGGTTCGTGCTCAGGGTCGCTATAAGGAGGCGGACGAGTCCAGGAATCTGTTGAACTTAAAGATTCACTAGGAATCTATAGTGATAAAGCACGCCTGTTTGTTCATGGAATCGAGGCGCAGTTCTTATCTTAGAGGTGACCAATAGCTGTTACATTGGATGCTGCTTTATCGAACAGTGTGTATTATTTACCATTTGCAAAGTGTGAAAATAGTTTGGCATGGTTTATCATTAATTGGTTGACAAAGTTAAATAATGTGGCAAAGGTACCAGCCGCTTGAATATAAGAACAGCGATTGGGCACACCATAATAAGTTTCCAGTAATTAAATGAATTCAAAAAAGCTTTGAGTGAGAGTAAGTGAGCAGACGCGAATTCTACCGGCGGGTCCCTTGCGCTTCATCATTGGGCACTGGCGAGGTCAGTAGCAAAGCGAGTCTTGAATGCTGGGTATCTCAAATGCGTGCCTGGAGATATGCGGCGAACCTATTGCCATTCGAAGCCCAAGTCGTCGTCGTCCTATCCTCGGTTGTATGGTTTGAATGGCTTCTCTCTCTAAACAGTAGTTTTATATATGTCGGTGTGGTAACAAAGTGACAAAGGGTTTAAAGGGAGTTTAACATACGTACACGATGGGGAAGTTATGTCCGCTCCCTTACACACAGGTGTACAGGAATCTTAGCAGCCATGCTATCGGCTTAAAGCTTCTGGAAGCAATGAAGATGTACTTGCTTAACCAGTTTTTAGTTCATAATAGAAGATACTATTATTAATAGTATATGATAATGTATAATATATAGGGGCCAAGCTACTGAGTTAAGCAGCCTATATAATACTGCCACATAAATATTATTGATATAGTATAATATATAATATATATTAGTATATCGTATATATATGTAAATTATATAGATATATATATTGACTTTATAGTATAGGATATTGTGATAAATGTAGGGATATATCATTAAATACTGATAAGTATAGTACACACACTAGTACTATAAGTTATAGTAATAGATATATCTATAAATATATACTTTGATAGTATATTATATAATATATATAGGATAATATACAGAATCATAAAGTATATAATATATAGAAGTATATATATATCTATAGGCTAGTATATATACTAAGCGTACCGTACGTTAGTACTAGTAATAGATACGGTTCTAAAGATTAGACTTAAGGTAGGAAACTATTATGTACTATAATAATCGCATAACTGAGTATATCTAGATCTAAAAAGTATAATGTATTTCGTATAAGGTAATAGCTATAATATAGGTACATAGTATACAAGTATATTATATAGCCAGCCTCCGGGGAAAGCTCATGCAGTACTAAAAATTAACACAACTACAGAGAAAATAAATCATAATGATTTCGGCAAGCAATTTCATCGATGAAACTAAATAAAATGTTATTTTATTCTAGATATTTTAAACACCTTAAATTTAGTATATCTTGGGCTGGCAGAGTAGCTCTCATCAACCTTTCGCGTTACCTCTCATCGCAGCCTTCCATTTCGCAGAAGTGGCGAGAGCAGATTGGCAATTAGTTTTTATCTGCTCGAGAACAATGTTATTTTTTCCCATTTGATTTTCTTTTTAGGGGGTTTTAGCCGACGGAGGGACAGACTAGGAACGAAGTCCCCCCCACCCGTCGTTCCCCGGTAGGCGAGAAACCCCGACTCTGTCCATCTTGTCGTTTACCCTTGGGATCCTTTATAGTAAAAAAATTCGGACATTTTGACAACTTAACTGGATTCACATCGTAGCGAGAAGCTCTGTGCTTCTAGATAAAAAAAATGACCTTAACGATGACAGATTTCCCAACATTTATAACATTTTACAATTGTTCAAAGCGTATTTTTTTTTTTTTTTTAATTTCATGGATAAAGATGTTATATGATAATAATAAATTAAGTTTATTTTCCTGTAGCTCGTTTGTGTGTTGGGTATGGCAATGTAGGATCGAGGCTAGATATAATAATACTGCCAGTACAGATGTATACTAATAATCGTCATAGGGTTGGATAAGGAATTAGAAGGATAATATATACTAATAATATATGGGAGGTATTAGAGTATATATATAATACCGAAGATGATTGGCTATTATATTCAGATATACATATATTGGTGGGTATAAGTATCTATATAGTAATAATATCGGTATATAATATACGTGAGGCAACACGGATTCAAAATTTGGACTGTTTGCGAGCGGATGCGGAATGCGAAGTTTAAGAAAGAGTGACCGGGATGAAGTGACGGAGATATTAAAAGCGTAATGAGTGGGGGGTGGGATGCGAGAGTTATTCTACTTTAATGTTGATATAAGAGATATATTTATATATAATACTATAATAAACATATATATTTAACAGAATATATTTGTATTCTAAGTTTTAATATCAAAAATTATGTTTTGTTGCAATAGATGAGGATAGAGCTATAAAATATAATATTATATATATACAGAGATTGTCAGTTATGGTAGATAAAGATACGGAAGCTAGGTAGATATAGTATATATAATATATATTATAATGATAATAACATATCAGTATATATATTAGCTATTTAAGTTATTGAGTCGTATATATAGAAATAGAAGTATACTATTATGATATACTATCTATAGGTTATACTAACATATATAATATATATATATTGTATAGTAAATAAATTGTATCTATATATATCTATGTTATATATATTAACGCTATAAAAGAGTACGTTTAGGGGACTATAATATATATATATTATTGTAAATATTATAGATATATCTAATATTACATACTAGTAAAATTAAATAATAATACTCAATATTTTATAATATATTATTATGATATATACCCCTAATAGATATTACTATATAATAAGTATATAATAAGTATATTATAAGTTATGGAGCATGAAATGATATGATTAATATCTGAGCACTCCTTACATTCTCCCAGTCAGTGCTCTGACGGCCTGTCATGGGCCAGCCTCGCTTCCATCTTGTTTTATCCATTCACGTAACCCATCCCGCCATCAGTCATCCATACTTCAGGTATCTGTGTTTCCTCATGAATCTCTACGTGTCTCTCTCCCTCTTCCGCGGTTTCACTTCGGTCTGCAACTCTCGCGGGTTTCACCCTCCACTCGTCCTGCTGGGCACTCTCTCCTCTGCATCTCTCCAGGTGTCTGCCACATCCTCAGTCTGCTGCGTCCACTTTATTCCTCATGGGTTTCACACCCACGCTCTCCTCACTGTTTCGTTTCTCACTCTCTCTTCTCGTCTTCCCAATCACTGTCCTCACATTCATCTCCGCGGTCTGAATTCTACTCTCCTCTCTCTCCTGTCATGCCTTCTCAATGTCTCCGCGCCTGCAAATAGCAACACATGACATTGGTGTCAAGTACTACCTCGTCATGCTTCTCTGCAGCTGGTTCAGTATATTATAGGATCTTTGGAATGGAGACTAAATATTCTTTTCTGCTCTCTTTACGTCCTGCATATCACGCCTCAACGTCCTACTCGTAATTTCCTTTGTCAGACACTAATCTTAGCTCTCCAAGTGCTCCTAGATTATTTATACTATGCCTACGGATGTTTTCTAATCTCTCCTACACCTATTTGCCGTTCCACTATCCAACCTTTCTCCTCTCCTCACTCATCTTACTACTGAATTCACTCTTTTCTTTCTGATATATTCCTAGAAAATCATTATGATGAACTAGTAGTGGGGGCATAGATTTAGTGCGGGGGATGTAAGGGTTATCATTATCCACCAACCCTCAACCACATTTTTCAATATAAAGAGTATGTAAAAATTGGTTTTGGTTTTACATCATAATGATGTTTATTCAACTAAAAGATTTATTCAAATATTAGTAAGTTCTGGTATATAAAATTATGGTCTTTGGTATAGATATGGTGTATTAGAAAAAGTGTTAGTAATGGTTATTATATATATTATTTTCTTATTTTTCGTATATCATTTTTATTTAAATCTAATTTCATAGTTAATTCACATGTGAACAAAGGTTACATATATAATTTTAATATATGTATGAGTGTGCACATAAAGAGATTTATTTTTTTTTGTTATATATGCAGAAGTACACTATTTTCTTTTTATTTTTGCAGAATCTTAGAATAGTACTCTTTATTTATGATATATTAGTTTATGCTTTTGCTTGTATTAATAATATATGGTCTTCTGTTTGATGTTTGCTGAGAATTGATGGTTAAATCTGTTTCAATATTCAATTATTCAAATTATTCAATTACCAGATTAGTAGGTATGTGGTTACTTAAGTAAAAGACATGATTATTGTGTTATAAAGGCATATATTAATATGATTATAATTATTCATATTCTTAAATGCATTTTGTTTTCTTTTATATAAAAATCAATGAAATATGAACTCTTTATTTTAGGATTCACTATTCTTGTGGAAAACAGAACGCATCAGGAATATAATCCCTCCCAGCCAAGTCTTCATACTTGCCAGGGTAGGTCTATGTACTTATTTTCTTAATCAAATCAATGAGACTATAGTTGAATATGTTGCAATGTTGATATTTTTCTAAATAAGATATTAATGGTAATGAAGAAGACCAAACTTGTATATTAAAATTCTAAATGGTCATATCAAATATTTAATCTGAACGAAGTAGGAAAATCAAATCAATGTAATTGTAATTGCTTGGTCATTATTTACTTTAATATAAAATCATTTTTGTATAGAAATTTCTTGTTAAATCTTAAATGAAATTATTAAATATAAATTCTAAAATGAAAAATTTTAAGGATGAATCATCTTATAAATAAGTCTTAAATGTATATATAATTGTCATTAATGAGGTTCATTGTTTTCTTTTATTTTAGGTTTATATACTGGGCTCATATACTTGCCTTTATATCTTTGGCTTTATGTGCTTGGATTTATATGCTTGATTCATACCTTTGAATTTAAATAATGGACTTGATTTATAGTTCTGGCTGGGTTTCTATGCCAGAATTCATATTGGGTTCAATACTGGATTTTGTATGTTTTGATTTCAACTGTAGTCCTGTGTTACTCATCTCATAGTGAAAAACGAGTGAGATTAACATAAAGCATCATGATAAAAGGTAAGTTTTTAATCATATATAATGATAATTAAATAATAATAAATTAATAATATATAATATATAGTAATTACAATTACAATAATGTAAAATATTTAAGTATATTAATGTAATAAATGAGGAGTACAGTGTTATGGGTTATCGAGATAAATGAATATTCTTAATTGTTTGTATTATTTTATGATGTAAGAATGGAGCGCGAGATGGTGATTGATGTCGGTGGTGTAGAAGTATGTGCAAAGTAATGTTTCGCTTTTATCGTTATAAAGGGTTATTAATATCCGAGTAGCCGAGGGATTGCGAGAGAAGATAGATAATAGTACCAATTATTTATAGATACAGGGGTGACGATAGATGTGAGAAGAGTTTTACGAATAGTTTGCATGAGTGTTCGGATATAGAAGGGTAAGTCTAACGTTTATCGTGTATAGATTTTGTAGAATTAGCGAAAGTATTGGTATTGTACTAGGTAAGATTTAAAAGATAAGGTGAAAGCTGGTATAAGATCGTTTTGATGGATTAGCGGTTCATTATAGAGTTGATTCTCAGCTCGACATGAAGGTCATTTTGCATCTCTCGTCTCGAAGAAACAAGGTGAGTCAGTTTTAGGAGTGTAGAGGTTTGTGTCGGAATCATATAATCTTTACATTGAAACAAATATTGAAAAATGAGGGAGAAGAAGAATAAATGTATTTAAGGTTTAGCTGGATTTTCTTTAACACGCGATGGACATAGAATTTAATAGGTGCAGAGCTCGTAGGCTTGGAGTGATGTGAGGCGTTGAATTCTGAGGGCTTGAAAAATAGTGATTGTGGTGCTGCAGGTTGTTCTTTCTAATGTATCACGCTCCGCTAAGAATTGTTAACATATTTAGTCGTAGCAAGATTACGTGTGAGCGTTACGTAAAGGATATAGAATGAGTCGTATAATCTTGGTTTAAATAATTAAGTCGCAGAGTGAGGCGTCCTACAGACGGAATATGTGCGACTATAGCCTCCGCCATTTGGAGCACAGTTTGAATCCATACCATTGTGTGATGACTGCGTTGGTTGGGCCTTTGACATATAGCAAAGCATTCGTTGAGCGGAAGTAATGGCACGCGTTATGTGCTTCTCAAACTCCGGTCCTTAGGTTTCATCTTTCTTTTTTGATTTAGTATTTAGCTTATTTCAAATCGCTCTCTTTATCATGTTCTTCAGTCCACATGAACTCTTGTTTCTTCATCAATAGTGTGTGTTCCTCAGGTGTTCTGTCCTTCTGTCTACTTTGATTTACTTTTCCACGTTAATGATCCTCACCTGCCCTCTAACTCTAGTGCACTCTAAATTGCTGATGTCTTGCCCTTCATCTTCAACTGCATATTAATTCTGCTCCCGTCTTTTAACTTCTAGAATTGACCTCTCATCTTAATCGTTATCGTTATTATGTCTCGCTTGATCTGGATAGAATTTCTGATTGGGGTCATCTCAACCTTGTGAAATTCCCAATCTTTAAAAACTCCGCTTCTACATATCTCCTTCTTCAAAACACCTAACTTTCCTATCCTTTTTGACGGTCTCGTCGTCTCTCCTGTTGACATAAACATCCTGCCTTAACATAAACAGAAAAAATGTGCTTGGAAATCTCAACCAACGGTGAATAGGGAGGCGCTCAACAGAAGCTGGGAATTCTGTTTAATGCTAGAATTCTTTCCTCTTCTCAGGTGCTACAGTATACAGGTACATCCGCCATTGTATGGATAACTGGCTCTCATACTCTGGTGGGGACATTGGTTTCACACCCGGTTTTTGATAGGTCAGTCCAAAGGCCAAAAAGGCTGTATAAACTGTTCTGTGCTTCCCAGTTCACTTGACTTTGCGGCGCGATGTGGTGCTTTATCTCTATCCTATACGGTCCTCCAGCGGCAGGTGTCGTCAAGATAACTTATTTATACCACCTTTAAACGCCCTCGTAGCACAAGGGGTGCTGGTTATCTGCGCACGATTTTGTGTTGACATTGGTAACTCCAGGCTATTCGCTGTGGTGCTTTCCTTCTTTCCAACACCTCTGTTCTGTGGAATCTCTTCTCAGTCTGTCTGAATTTAATCTCCTTTTACTGCTAAAACTGCGTCTGTGCTCATATGCGTATTTGCGGCTAGAGGGTGAATTTTCACAGCTCTACGAGCCCCTCCTAATAGGGCACTCTGCCCTTCGAGTGCGTGGTTGATAAGTGACAACTTGTAAAAATAACATCTTGGTTGCGCAGATATGTGGCAATGACCTGAATTCCTACCTGATCCCATCGCGAAACAATCAATTTCAGTATTTCCCAGAAATATCGGCACTCCTCTTTCACATTATACTCAGAATGGACATATGTCGCACCACAACAAATTTTGGACCTTTTCAAAAATTAAATTTAACCTTTAGAATTCTAGTATCCAACGAACTCACAAAATCTACCATGGCTCTCTAAAACAATTCACTCATCAGAATTCAATACTTTTATCCTCTATTCTTTCCACACTAACACATTTCACACCACATCACTGATTTTCACCGTTTCCTTTCATCTTTGTTTCAATCACAGCTAGCAAATCAAATTTGCCCTTTCTAATACATGCTCACTCTCTCGCTCTTCTCCTCAACAATATATTCTCTGACATTTCAATGTAACATCGATTCATATTTTAGTTCGCCCGAATAGGATAGAAAGCTGCTTACGGCGATCACGACTTCTCCGAGGCAATGCATTAGCATTCTGGCAAAAGATAAGTGGTAGTGCGCAGCCAACTCACTGCCCCTTTAGTCGCCTTTAACGACACGCGGGACAGACGACGTGGGCAATTTTTCTGCCCACAAGCATTAGGGATAGATGCTCTGTAAAATGTGTTAGAAGAGGGGTGTAGGATATAAGTTGTTATATGATGTGTGGATAAATGGTGGTTATGAGCGCATAACAGAAAGGCGAACATTAGGCACTGGAGGAATGTCACATACCATAAGCAAAATGGGTATATTATATAGTATAATACTATATATATTATATATATATATATATATATATTATATATATATATATTATATATATATATATATATTATATATCTATATATATTATAAGATTATTATTATTGGTTATATTGAGTTTAATATTATCCAAAATTTTAATATTATTCAATTTAATATTACAAAAATTGACGATGATGATGACGATTGAGAAAAGAATATTGCCCGATGATGATATGCCGATTATCGTTCCATCACATATATATATATTATATATATATATTATATTATAATATAATTATCTATTATATATAATATATAATAGATATATATATATAATATATATATTATATATATATAATCATATAATATATATTATATATGACTATATATATATATATATATATTATATTATATATATATATATATATATATATTATATAATAATTATATATAAAATATTATATATCCTATAATATTATTTTTTTACAGAGATTACATCACCATCACTCATAGGCAGAGCTCTATTCAAGAGGGGGTGTTACACGCCTCCGTCCGAGCAGGACGAAGCCAAGCCGAAGGAGAGAATAGCTACATTCTCCACCCGACAATTTGCGAACCTGGGACCTCGCTTTGTTGGCGAGTGCTCTAACACTGAGTTAGTTGCAATGCTTGTATATAAATAAATAAATGTATTTTAATTATATCTATCTATATATATAGTATATATTATATATTATATATAATATATATATATATATATATATATATATAGTATATAATTATATATATATATAATATTATTATATATAATACATATATATTATATATATATATATATATATTACATAAATATGACATAACCTAAATAGCATATGCAGATATGGGGTAAACATTATAATTTATCAATAAAATATTACTACTATTATTAATACTATCACATCATCTACTATCACATATAGATCACTACTATCCTATGACTATGAATTAATTTAATATTATTATGACGTGACATATTTCACAATATATATTATTAATTATTTACCATTATTTACACCACTATACGTTAAAAATTTTCATTAACCAAATTTAAAAGGATTGATTAAATTAGATGCTAAATACCCACAAATCACTGTATTACTATTAGTATTTTGCTATAATATACATTCTCGACTATATATTAATATATTTACCACTTTCACCAATATAAAAATTACCATCTACATTAATTATTATTTATCATTATCACCAAAATCACTTATTACTATTATTATGTTAAACGATATATCACCACCCATTTGCGAAAATAATGTGATAGAAGGGGTTTCCAGTCTCCTTGCTACCAGTGGAAGAGAATTGGAAAATTTACTTCATATATGACTCGACGATAGACTTGGAAACGCAGCTCCACTTCCCTTTTCTTCCTCTTTCACTGTGTAAAGTAGAAATAAAATTTCTTCTTATTATTTTATTTTGTATTTAATATCATTTTGCCAAAGAAAATGATTTGAAAAAAGTTTGCTGCTACCTCCAACACCATACAAATGAATAAATTAAATGTTTAACACTTTTACATTTTAAAAATACCACCTACATCCTTTTTTTCCTTGAGAAATTTCTAAGCCATCCATGATGCTAATGTTAAAGCCTCTGCTTAAAATATTCCAATTAGCTTTCTCAGCACTCCTAGTTGACTTCATCTCTTCTAATAAATCGCCCTCTGACTATCCTCCTTCTTTCCATCTCTCCTCTTCTGGTCTCCTTCTGCTATTCTCGCTCCTCCTGTTTCCAACTGAGTCCACCTCTGGACGTCGATCACTATATATATATATACTATAAATTAGTATCATATAATAATAATATAAATTATATATATATATATATATATATAATTATTTATTATATATAATATATAATATATATATATATATAATTATATATATATTATAAATGAAAGATAAAACACAGGGTTTAGGTTCTTGTGACCGCTTTTTTGAGTGTTGATTGAGAAGTGGGTTGTTCTTTACACTACGTGTTTCATTTTCTTACGCTAAATTCACAAATACGTTGGAAAGACCCCTGTCCTACTCGGTATTATATTATCTCAGCTTGGCAATAATTGCCGAATGGTTAATTTTTCATTTTTAATTTGATTGGTGCAATATCAGTTATACGCGGTCATGACTCCCGTAATCTCTCAAAAATTATAATGCGCTAGCTTGGAGGCGGAGCCTATTTCGGGAAGAAGTTAAGCTCGTTCCTATCTAGGGCGTAATCTATTCTTTACGAGCGCATCGGCATATTCCGTCCCTGCGCAGACTGAGGTCTTCAGGTCTGCTAATTCACGTAGAGGCAGCGGCACTGTGCAACTGACGACTCTGCATATTCAACTCTGGACGTAGCGGTTGCAACACGGACGAGAGGAAGAACGGGGAGCTGGTAGGTTGGAGACGCAGGAGTGGGGGCGAGAGCGCGTGAAAGCGAGTGATAGGGCGAGGAAAACGAGAAGGAAGTGGAACATCGACAGTACTACTTGTGGAAGGCAGGGCAGGAGGTGGAGGAGTGGAAGGTGTGGCAGAGGGAGAGGTAGGGGGGAAATGGAAGAGGGATCCTGAGCAAGAGGGAAAGTGGTGATGTGGAAGAATTCAGTAGGAGAAAGAAAGGTGAAAGAGTCGGGAGGAGATGAAGAGGCTGGAGAATCTGGTACAGTGATAAGAAGGTGCGTGCATCCCAAAGGAATCGGAATAGTTTTGGAAACAAGTAAAGATCTGGACCTCAGAAGGATTCGGCCTCGAAATAAGCAAGGCTGTTGAGGCGGTCGATCGATACTAACTTCGTACGAAGTGGAAGCTGACACGTGAAGAACGCTCTCTTCCGAAGTATACCACCGGCATTGACCCGATTCATACTTGGGTTGAGAGCCGAAACGTGGGAGTCGTGCCTCACCAAAACATGGGTATGGAAGAAAGATCTTTCGGAATGTAGGATAGGAGGCCCTTTTGCTAGGCGACGGGTAAGGTCTCTCAGGAGAGGCACAGCTCGTTTCAAACGAAGTGAGATACAGGGTGGTGGTCTGGCAGAGCGAGAGGGAAAAGATTGAGAACAACTCGCCCAGACAGGCGAAGAAGTAGAGCATAAACAAGTTTGCAGAAATGAACACTGAAGATCTTCCTTAAATGGCTGTGCGTATGCCAGCATAACCAAAGAGAAAGCTTCAGTCCAGTGTTGGTTGTGGGCATGAGAGGAGCTTTAAAGCTGACGATGAAACCTCCTCACCAATCCATTCGAATAGGTGGAGCTAGTACAGTAGGATCTGTCTCAGAACAAGCAAGACGCACAATCTGTCCAGAGGAAAGGATTGCAAAACGCGACCTTGATCCCGTCGTGACGCGAGAGAGAATGTCAAACCGAGGATCAAATGAAACAAGAAAGCTTTTGAAGCAAAATTTGACAGTAGCAACAGAGAGAGGGATAGCTTCGGTCCAACTTGTGAACCGATCTATGCACGTGAGAATGTGGAGAGATGCTGGTCAACAATGTAGATTGAACTCTCTCAAAACGTTGACCAAGGGGGCAGAAGGTGCCTAGGAGCTTTAGTGTGTCTGCACTAAGCGTTGACAGCCATCAGGCCGCGGACCAATTCGCTACGTCGGCTTACTTTAAATCCACACAAAGCGACCGCTACCAGTTTGCCCGTAAGGCCGACGCCAGAGGTGTAACGCGAATGGGAGATTGCAAGACAAACTTGCCTTTCGAAGAGATTGGACGAAAGGACGAGGGGTGGCCTGTTGAATAGGTGTCGCACAAGAGTCTCTTCCTCTATGCCTCGAAAAGATTTTGAGCCACTGCAGCTTTAGAGAAGAGTCCTGCTGAAGATAGATATTGTCTTGCTCCTGACACGTGGCCATGGCTGCGTAATCATGTCAGGAATGAGAGAAAGAGCGTTAATTTCAATTCGAGAAAGGGCATAGCGGTGAAAGTTATCGCATCCGATCTTGAGACGTAGTCCGTGGTAAAAACTGGGAAACAAATTCAAGATGACGAGCTTCACGGGGATCGCTCATGTTTTCGGTTCAGGAATATGGAACTACCCTCGTCAGTCCTTAAAAAAGGTACCTAAATATGGGAACAGAAGATACGATGGCAACGCAACGTCCGACAGAAGCACTATACCTTGTTTCAGCGGTTGGAGCTTGCGCGAAAAGAAAGCAAGTGGGCACCATTCACCTTTTGGAACTGCTGAAGCACCGCACCAACAGTGAAATCGGAGGCATCTACCTGCACCCTCGCTGGTGCGGTATCGTGGGGATGAACATAATGTGGCGGAGGCGAGGGCTTCTTGGGAAGCCCTCAAAAGCAGATCTGCTGCGCGAGACAGCTCGACTTTGTGGTGCTGCCATCGCCGAGTTTAGACAACTGAGTGCGGTAAGCGGGCCTTAAGGGGTCTCCGCTGATTCGAAACCTATGGTGAAAGAAGTGATCTTCCTAGATATTGACGAAGCTGCTTCTGGTTCTGTGGGAGAGGAAAGGCGGGATAGCTTCAACACGGTCTACAAGAGGGCAAACACCCTCCGATGAGACTGTGTGACCAGGAATGGTGGAGAGAAAGAGCGCACTTAAGCAGGAGGAGACGAATTCTCCCGCCATTCATTCAAACCTCCAAAGACGGCAGAAGGTGATCGCATGTTCTCTCAGGAGAGGAGGAAGCAACGAGAAGATCATCTAAATAAGCCCAAAACGGAAGACCACGAAGAATAGAGTCTATGAAGCGTTGAAACGATTGAGCGGTGCATCTAGGCCGAAAAGCATTCTCGTATAACTCGAAAAGGCCACTCTGGGTGATTCACAGCTGTCTTGGGGACGTCTTCTGGGGCTACTGGAATCTGGTGGTAATCCCTGACAAGTCAGAGAAAAAAAGATAGTGTTGCCGGCCAGGTGGGAGTTGAAAGATTGTATGTGTGGGACCGGATAGCGATCTGGAATCGCTGCAAGGAATTGGGTCCTAATATCAACACGGGCCTCCAGTCCCCCGTAGGCCCTAGGAAGCCCATGTGTAGCGAGACGTCCAACGAACTCTGGAGGGGCCGCATCATACCTCCAGCTGTATCATGCTCAAACCGGCCCTTGCGGCCTTAAGCTTATCCAGGTGACAGACGACGCAAGCCCGAGCAAAAAGTCGAGGGCCTATTGTCTCAATATGATGCTCGACAGAATGCTTAAGAGGGGTATCGGAAGAGCAGGGATGCAATAAAGAAGGAAAGTCCTTCTGCAGGAGGGTAAGAAGGGGAGAGACTACCGAAAAAGTTGGAGGAGCAATAGCAGAAACCCTTTTTAGAGCAGAAGCGATAATAGCACCGGGAGTATAAAGAGAAGTAGCGCCATCGACAAGTCGGCGGTTACGAAAATCGACCATAAGATTAAAATGGGACAAAAAACCAGCACCGAGGATGGGCTGTGTCACCTCAGCGACGAAAAAAATCCATGGGGACTTGCGGCGGAGAAAAAGATAAAACGTGCATAACCGCTCTCCATATAGCCGGAATGGAAGAAATCTTAGCAGCTGGAAAAGTTGAAGCAGAAAGTAGGGATAGCAGAGTCCTGGAAGGGTTCCTGGGAACCTCAAGAAAGGCGGCCCCAGAATCGAGCAAGAAGGTAATTTGTGAGAAGTGACGTAGATACGAAGACATCCTGTGCATTAGGAGGAAGAAGAGAAAGGTCAGCATCTCCCCCGTCGCTCCTCGACGGCTGCTGCTCTGATTCCTGGTGGAGTGGGGGGCAAGGGAGGTGTGCATGTCTCCGTTCATGACCGAAAGTCATGGTGATAAACAGTACCCATGCGAATGAGCTGGCTTGGAAGGAAGAAGTCAGAAGTGAACGAGGCACCATGCAAGAAAAGGGAGACAAGTTTGAAGGAGTGCGGTCACCGGGAGCGAAAGTGTTATTCATTATCTGGCTGTAGTGAGGTGATAAAAACAGGATTTTATTTCAGTCCATGTCCCGATTCTCAAAACGACATCGCGGCAATCCGAGAGATGCCGTAAGAAAGGCGGGTACCCGCGAAAGCCATGAGAGTAGGGAGAATGGGTGGTGAGAGAAGGAGGACTGGAAAAGGTTGCAGAAGGGCGGTAGAAGAGCAGGCGGTGCGGTGGAGAGTACTGGGAAGGTGCTGGCGGGAAGGCCAAGCTGGTTGCGGGGTAGGAAGAGTGGGAGGTGGTTAGAGTACTGGAAGAATGTGTTTGAGCGGTGAGGCCACAAGGTGGTTGAGGAGGTGCAAGAGGGAAGAGGAACGGAGGAAACAGCGATAGGCGGTTGGGGCCAAAGGGTCCGTCCGTAAGGCGCAAACTCTGTTTGCTGTAGCGGTAAGGTCTGTCGAGGGACAACGTCGGATCCCAATGACTGCAGTAAACTGTGAGCGGGCGGCATCTTCTGTAGGAAGAGGGGTGCGAATATTGTTCTCTTCCTGCGGCAATGGAGTGCCGCCAACAACTCTAGCTCTACCATCAACTCGAGTGTTTTGGTCGCCCAATTGCGATGCAGATTACAGCAGAGTTTCCAATTGCTTCTCTCGATGGGAGGCAAGCGGCCGATAATAGCGTGTTTGAGCGTGTAGGCTTTGTAGAAGATTCTTAGTTCCTGCAGACCCATCTGATTTTGAGAAGGCAAGACTCTGGGAGAGCATTCACCACCTCTCGAATATCTCTCCTTCTCGTCTTCGATGGTCAGAAGAACTGATTCGGCAAGTTCAAACCAAAGCTCGGGATTGTTTACGAAGAAGGGTTGAAGATGTATAGATCGCGAGGAGGAGGACATGGTGAGAGGCGTAGAAATAAGTAGAGCGAGGGAGAGAAAAGAAGGGAAAGAAGGTGGGGAGCGAGCACGAGGCATCTATAACTGATCCCGAGTGAGAAAATCAAAGAAGCTACTGATAACCAAGGCTGGAAATATGGAATACATAGGCGGCTATTCGCTGAAAGATGCAAAATACAATACAAATAATAATAAAAATAATAATTTCTTGATTTTCGATATCGCAATGGAACGTAGGCACCTCGGCCCCGAGGGTGGTGTTATCACGACCAGTAACCCCAACGACAGGGGAACTGATAAAAAAATAATAATAATAATAATAATAATAATAATAATAATAATAATAATAATAATAATAATAATAATAATAATAATGTGATATAGATTACGTGGTCTGTATGGAATACAGAACTTGACCAAGGCAGGGGTCCAACTGCAGGTGATTGGGTGACGGAATAGGCTAGTGGCTGCTGTTGCTGCGACTTTTTGGAGGCTGATTATGAGGCTTGAGTGATGTGATGCAGGAAGAGGCTGGTGGCTGTTACCGCTGCGACTTTTGTTTTGTGGGAGGCTGTTAAGAAGAGATAGAAGCACAAACACAACGAATGGGTAAATCTACCCGTTAAAAAAAAAAACAATAAAAAATATTTTGATATCAAAAAATTGTTTTCTTTTTTTCTGTCCGTATGTCTGGAGGATATTCTTGGTCTTGCGGCGGGTGTTCTGGCCTCTAACCTTGGAGACAAACTTCACTCTTCTGGGGTTACCATCTGAAGCGAGGTACACAGGGGTTAGGTTCTTGTGACCGCTTTTATGAAGTTGATTGAGAATTGGGTTGTTTCTTTACAAGTTTTATTTCTTCTTAACAGCTATCCACTAAATCTAGGGTTGGACCGCACTCGTCCTCAGGTATTATATTATATTGCACTTGGCAATAATTGCGATATGTTTACTGTTAATTTTAAATGTTTATTGTGCAAATCAGTTATAACCGGCTGGTCATCCTCGCGTGATCTCAAAATTCATAAATGCCTAGCTTGGAGGCGGAGCCTCATTTCCGGGAAAAGTTAACCTCGTTCCTATCTAGCGTAATCTATTCTCTAGACGCACTCGCTAATTATATAATATATATATATTATATATCTATATATTTATATATATATCTAATTATATATATATAATACTATATATATATATATAATATATATTCATATTATATTATATATATATATATGCTATACATAGAACTCGAGGGCTTGATAGAGCAAACGATAAGGAACATTTATTTGTTAAACTAAACTAGTTGTATGACGCTTCATTTTCAAAGTTACCGACCAATGAAGGTTACCTAGTTTATGTTGTGATGACGCTTGCATATAGGTTTCAGACGATTAGCAGGTTTGGAGTCGATCGGGGAGTGGTAGTTTGTGAAGAGGGTGGTGTCGGAGTCGGGTCGATAAATTTTGACAAGGGTAGATGTCGGAGTCGAGTCGGTAATTTTTGAAGAGTCGGAGTCGGAGGTGGAAGTCGGTAATTTTCAAGAGTGTGGAGTTGGAGTGGAGTTAACTTTTCAAGATAGTAGAGTTGGAATTAGAAAATTTTGAGCTGACAAAAGTATTGAATTGTGACTCTAGTGAGTGACTTCAATGCTTAAAACAATTCCACTTCACTTGCGATTTCCACAAATACATGAATTGCAAACTTCGAGTTTTTTTAACCTGCACAACAAATTAGTTGATTTATATTCTAATGAATCAATCGCTCAATCCTATACCATTCTAATATTTAGATGCTGAAGGAAATACAAAAACTCCAAGGTCACGAAGAGAAATTTCTCTCATTGACATTCATAGATCTCAGGAGCCCATGTTAAAAGATATCGCCTGTTGTTAAATTTAAAATGAAGATCAACGTCAATCAGAGGAGAATCTACGCCAGAAGCATGCACTATTTTTTTTTTCAAAAGGTTGCACACCGGTCACTCAGTAGAAAGAAATAAACACCTTCTCAAGGCTGACACTACAACTGTCCCATTACTACCTTGTCAAGTCATTTTTCAGAAAGCTCACGAAGATGAGTATGAAAAGCTTTCTAATTATTGAAGAGCTTAGGTCGAAGCTCGACTGGTTTAAGAAAAAGTCAAGGTTTTCCTCATCACATTGTTACTCAATATCAAACAAAAACAGTTTGTACTGGCATCTCAAAATTTGGCAGGAATTAGTTTTACCTTAGTAAGCTTAAATAGAAAAGAGGCCATCGATAATTAATTCAGACATTGTAACAAGAAGCGTGCTATTGTGTTCTGATTACCTCCAAAGCAAGTTAGGTTGAACAGCTTTTCCTTCATCTTAGCCATTATGATAAATCCAGACTAGAGAAAAATGACAGAGGACTGGCAGTGCTATTCTATTTTTAAGAACTAATTCATTCACTGAGTAGATGACACTAAATGTAAGTTCATGTAGAGATCTATTATATACTATATAATATATTATATAAATATATATATATTAGTATATATATATATATATAAATTTCCTATAAATATTAATAAAAGTTATACTTATGATGATTATATAGTTTACTATATATTATATAATATATTTATATATTAATTATATATAGCATATGATATGCAAAAATGTATACTGTGGCGTAAGAATAAAATTAAAGTACTTCTACACCCTCTCATACAGCCCAGATCTAGTTTCGTTGCGAATTCTACCTCTTCCCTAATTGAAAATGAAGTTGTAAGGGTCATGACTGTTGTTGGAGATGGAAGCATAAAAAATAGAAAGGAGAAAGCTCACACCATCACTTCTGAAAACATGACTTCCGGTACTGCTATGAAACAAATGGGCAAGAAACATTGACCGGCTGTTAACCGTCGCAAGGGTCATACGTTTAACTTGAACAGGAAGATAACTTGTAATTTCAGCGCAAGTCATACATAATTAAATGCGACCACTAGTACATACTGAACAAGTCAGTATCTATTTATAAATATATAATATATATATTATATATATATATATATATATTATAATATATATATATAGTTATATATATAATATATATTATATATTATTATATATAATTAATATATATATATATATATATATATATAAATATTATAATTATATATATATATATTATAATAATATATAGTTATATATATGATAGAATGTTAGATGGGACTTCAATGTGGGGTTTTTCTAAGTTTGCAGATGATACCAAAGTGGTACCTTATTAAAGAATAATGATGGATATAAAAAGATTCAAAATGATTCTGATAAACTTCTTAGATCGACAGATAAGTGGCAACAAATATAATATTAATAAAGAAAACAGTGCAAGGGTTCTTCATTTACTACTCAATAAGATTACTACGACTATGAATGGGGTCTGTGCTTGAAGTTTGTGGACAAAAACAAAGTTTTAGATGTGAGTATAAGCACAATCTGAAACTAACTATCAGTGTTTGGAAGCAAGGAAGTAACATGTTAATTAAGGATGTTATAGTATAATAATCGCAATATGTTACAAATACTAACAAAGTTGTAATAAAGTAAGCTGTATAATTAGCTATTTTAGGTCAATATTAGAGTATTTTGCACAAGAGTTTGTGGCCCTTATTTAAGAAAAGACTAGTTATGCTGAAGAGAACGTGTAAAGAGTAGTGCAACAAGATGATTTTGTCTTGGAGGGTAAGAGCTATGGGGAGATCTGAAGGAGTTAGGAATGTTTTCTCTTAGAAAGGCGATTTCTCATTTCGTGTATTTTTGTAGCTAATGGACCCAATCTATGCATATTTAAAGTTTGAGGTCATTTCGAAAAATGTTTAGTAGTTGATGAAACTTTGTGTGCTTTAAAAGATTATAAAATGAAATTCTTTAAAGAATGACTACAAGACACGAAAGACATTCGATAAACAACGGTTTTAGAGGTCAGAACAAGCTACAGTTTGCTTTTTTTCCCATCAAAAATTGGCTGAAAATTAAGATTTATGTCCACCTTTGGGGGTGGGAAAATTGGCTCAAGCCCGAAGCAAATTTTGACCCTTGGCCCTTTTATTGAGTAATATATAATATAATATATATTATATATATAGTATATATATATTATATATAATATTATATATATATATATATATATATAGTATAGTAATATATATATAAGTATATATATATATCATATATATATACATATTATATAAGAACTTGTGGCGCAGTGGGCTGAGTGGTGCGTTTGCACGCTTAGGGTCGTGAGTTCGAGTCCTCGTCAAACGGGTTTTGTACTTTCGACTAGTCACCAGGACGGCCAACGAAGAAAAATTGCTGTTTGTAGGAGATTTTCTGTAAATTTAATTACAGTTAATTAATATGTTAATAAAATCACTAATCTCAATACCCTCACATCACTCATTCATAGCCAACACATAAGACGGTAGCACACTTTAATACAACACAGACACCTACATTCCTATTCGCCTCACGCACAGAAGGTCTGTGAGTCCAGAGAATAGCCATGCCCCCAATGGCTGGAATATCTTGACTTGGTTCAGGACTGAGGCCTGGGGTTCTATCCCCTGATAATTTCCACTTTGTATGGGCCCACTGGTCAGGAAAAACATAAAATAGTAAGCTCTCTCCCCGATTTGTCATGGTAAAAATAAATGAAAGATATATATATATAATATTTATATATATATTTATTATATATTATATATATTATATAATATATAATATATAATAATTATATATATATATATATATATAATAATATATATATATATAAATATATAATAATATATATTTTATATAGGGATGGCCGGATAGTGAATAGCCGATAGCCGATTACGGATGATCCGGCTGGAAGTTAGACCGATATCCCCGGTCGGAATAGTCGGATAGTGAATTGCCGGGGATGCACAAGGAATACCGATATCCGGCAGTCTGTTAGAGAGCGTCGGGGCGGGGTGACTAAAAATTAAAAAAAAAGTCTCATCGTGGTAGTACTACAATTTATTTAGATTATCTTTAATTCTGGATAGTTTTTTCTATTTTAAAAATATAATAATTAGCTGTGTAAAACTGTGCCTTAATATAGAATTCACATTTGAAATGCCAGTTTTTTTTAAAACTTTGTTTTAAAATGAAAGTTTATGGACCGATTTTAATTATATATTTTTTTCAGTGTATAACAGTTGAACGTATGTATAGCTTAACTGGCAAGCTAAATTTGTTGTTCAAAAGTGCATAGTGGTTTAAATCGCTGGCACTAACTTGGCCCGACTTCATCCCCCCCCATCAACAAATTAGATGATGGGTGAATTGGGACCATTTGTTTGATTCTTATTTTATGTAGCCTATTATTATTGAAGTTTATAACTAATTATACTAATTAAATTATATATAACTGTTACTATTTGGTGTAAATAAAATAAAAAATGAAATGGTATATGGATACATATCGAATTCAAAAAATGTCAAAATTTGTCCCACGAATGGGGTTAATTGGGCCACCACATTTTTATTCTTTATTTTATTTATCTATCGTATTTTTAATTATACTTTTATTAATTTTAATATCAATAACCAATTTCTATATTAAGTAAAATTTAACTTATAAATATTGAATTTATACATAAAAAAGGAATTTTAAGTTAATTTAATAAAAGGTTTTAACGCTCAATGGTGGTCCGATTCACTCCTTCAAACTGAGTCTAAACACTTTATTTTAAACTTTAATAAACTATTGATTATTAGAATTACATGTTATTTTTTGTTGTGCTTATGACTAGCTTAGGGCCTTGATTGTTCAGAAAAAAATCCAAAAAGGGGCCAACGTCACCCCGCCCGACGCTATCTGGGATTATATCTATATATATATATTATAAGTAATTATATTATATATATATATATATTATATATCAATATATAATATTATATAATAATATATATAATATATATATACTATTATATTATAATATGGCCAGTCTCCAGTAGGTGCCCCTTATCTAAAAAAAACCTATGTCACATAAAATTAATATATTTTTGATTAGCGTACGTCAACCCCGCCCAGACGCTATATACGGTTATATATATATATACATATATATATACTATATATATATATATATTAATATATTATAATAAATTATATATATATATATATATTATAGTATATATACTAATATGGCCAGTCTCTAATAGGTGCACCTGTACTCTAAAAAAAAACACTATAATCTAAATTTTTGGAAGTGATGACCTTTTTGATCAGCGTACATTGTATGCAAGAACAAAAGAAAAAATAATAATTATTTAATTTTAATGAAATAACTCCAAAAAATATTATAATCGTACGTTTTCAAACTTAATTTAAAATATGATTCCCATAAAAGATAACCGTTTTCCTTATATCTTTCGCAATACTTTTAGGGAAACTGAAAAACAATAATTGGAAGTTAAAAATTAAAAAATAAAAATTATAAGTTAAACAGGGTCAACTTTCTGGAAAGTCAGGGAAGGTCAGGAAAGTCAGGGAAAAAAAATTGGTCAGGAAAGTCAGGAAACGTTGAAAATGATGCTGAAGTCTAGGGAAATTCAAAAAGTCAGGAAATTTTAACATTTCAAAACATATGAA
This sequence comes from Trachelipus rathkii, assembly GCA_015478945.1. Lineage (NCBI taxonomy): Eukaryota > Metazoa > Arthropoda > Malacostraca > Isopoda > Trachelipodidae > Trachelipus > Trachelipus rathkii. The sequence continues at coordinate 47,397 of JABUQX010109275.1, forward strand.
GAATGATGCTTCAAAAATGTTACTTGCATATTTTGATATCTTTTTTTCTTTCTACTGTATACTGAATTGTGGAATAAGAGATTGTATTTGATAAGTGAACTGAAATATTGGGCAAGAATGAAATTCCATAAATCTAACTTCTATCTCGGTTTCCTTTCTATTTTTAGTTCTACTATTATTAGTCGTTTTTCTTTTTAGGTATTTTATACTTTTTGAGGTGTTTTTTTTTAAGGTTTGGCGAGTGATTTTGGATTTTTGTGCAGTTGAAGGTTTTTATTATTTATTTATAAAATGACTTAAACAAAAAAACTAACTTAAACTACAGTGGTGTGGACGTCAAACTGTAACCTACCGTTTATCAGGTGGTTGGTAACAGGACCTGATGTCTAAAGACAACTGTAAAGCTATGGTAAAAAGAACTATTGATCTATCTAAAAGGGAACGCCAAGCCGAAGTTTCACATTCAATAGGGGTGGAAATTCATTTGAATTTAATCAAAACTCCGCAGGATCAACCATCATTGAAAACCTTTTTCGTTATGTGTTCTAATAATACAAATACCGTATTAGAAGTGTGTGCACTGAAAATTAGCCATTCCATCAACTTCTAAATCATACTCAACCGAGTGTAAATGACCCTTGAAGAGTGTTCTAGTAATAACCAACCAAAACCAGTTTTTCAATCAGTTTCTTTGCATTAAAGATGAAGTTACAAGATCTGAAATACTTGGGAATTAGAAAGTGGTGTGATAAATGTCTTTAAACCGTGTGCAGAATAAAGGAAAGCCTTTAAATTAATTCAGATGTGCGGTCGCTTAAATTTAAAAATGGGGCTGATGAAATAAATATAAATTATGTGATTAACCATGACTTGCTCTTATTTTTTCTTAGAAAGCAAAGCACAATTACACTCTATCTTTGACTCTGGAACAAATCCTAGACAAATTTGGATTTCGAGTCGAATATCATTGGGTGGTGATTGTTGATTGAGAGACTTGATGTTTTTTTCTTCTATAGTACATGGGATCAATGATAATTGTTGGAATTGGTGGCAAAAATTAATTAAATTGGACTGGATATTTTCGCATGGAAAATGTGACAGTGGATAGGAGGTTTTTGTATAATATAAGTCAATTTTGTGGAGAATCTGCAAGAACATAGTCCTGATTTCTCAAAGAACATTGCACAATGCTATAAGATCTCATGAAAAGCATCATGATTTCGTATAGCTAACCTGTTGGGGCAAATGTATGAGCTGCTTCATAGGTGATATGAAGACCATCACCTACTGTCCTACACAACCAAAAAGAAGAAGAGAATAAAAGTTGAAAAAAGAAAATTATCATACAGATCAATGAATTGATGAGCAGAGAAAGATGTTGAAACTGAAAGCTTTCGACAGAAGAAGAGCATGCTCATAAAACAAACCAATTCAGCATGCTTGAGAAAAAAAGTTAATCTAAATCTCCCCATCTAGAAATTTTGTGATCACAGTGGACGTTATCACACTAGCTATTAGTGTCACACTTTTAATTTATTTTCTTTTGTATAAGGCTAAAACTGTTTACTTTGGAAAAATAAAAAATAGGAGTGCGCTGAACGGCTTAGGGAAGTAAGCGGTAGCCTGATTATGTAAAATAAATACTATTTTTTAAATTCCATCCATATGATGAACAGTTGTTCTAAAGTAAATTTTCCAATAAGTTTAATGTATGACTGAGTAAATAGGCTGCAATAATGATTAATGAGATATTTTTATATCGTAAAAATTAACGAAACTGCTGGTCAGCGGAAAATTTCCAATAAAACTTTGGTCGGGAAGGTCAGGAAAGTCAGGGAAAAAAAAAAATTCAAATTTCAGTGTGAACCCTGGTTAAGTGAAAATGTGAAGAAATTAAGAAATGCAAGTCTGAGTAGTCCCATATTGGTATCAAAAAAAATTTAAATTTCTCTAGAACATCTATCTGTATTAGAGAGTGTGTGTGTGTGTGTACGGCAGGCTCGTTGCGCGTGATGTTTCGCCTTAACATTGATAAAGATAAATATTGGGGATCAATGACTTTGGACGCGAAAATTTGGGGGATACATAAGAGATTATCGTACATGGAACCTATTTATATATTTTTAAACATTTTTTTTTATTCTCACTTTATTTATTCTCTTCTTCATTTTCCTTCTCCATTTTACGCTGATTCAAAAATGTATTCATTTTATGTTCCTTATCATAGTTTTTTTCTTATCCTGGCGGACATCTAATCTGGAGGCTGACCTATATATTAATCATATATATATATAATATAGTATATATATATTCATCATTAATTATATTACATTTTTGCAATATTTATATTATTATATATATTATAATTATATATATATATATATATATATATCAGAGCGTGGATCGTTCCCGCAATTTAAGTCGCAATTCCGCAATTGCGGATCTCAAAATAGAATTGGAAGAATTGCAATTGTCGTATGAAAGAATGTTTAGTGGATGAGCAGTTATCGCGGAATGCTATATCATCCGCAGTTAGAGACTACTCAAAAAGAATTGTGGAGTTCAGTGGAATGGCAAAATTATAGTCCCCAAAATTTTTACACGTTTGCATCTTTGTACTTTGATAGCACCCAGCCTGAAAATTTTTTTTTTTTTCTTTATTTTATCTTTTTTATTTTTCTCAAAAGTATCTGTTTTAACAGTTTCTTTACTTTCTTAAGTTTCTTTTTTATCAAATATTATAAATGATATTGAGGTTACTATAACGACGATTCCAATATCGATAATATTTAAGTTCTGAATGGCCTATAACAGTTTAGTAATCGATATTGGACCATTTATTAGTCAGCACCCTTTTTCTTAATAGGCAGACGTATATTTATTTCATACATTGCATTTATCTAAGTTTTGTGCCCTGACTGTTGGATCTGATTATTTATATTATTATCACTGCATCAGTTAAGTAGAATCAGTTTAATTTTTCGTGTTTTTTCTTGTTTTATGCTCACATCTGCTCCGGGATGAATGAATTTTAATGGTAAACAATACAATGCTTTAAGACAGTTTAAAAATAGCAGTTGGTAATTACCTATTTAGTAATTACTCATACTATAAACGTGAGAATAAAATGCTGGTGGTAAACAATTGCTTAATATGTGTCTTGGTTAGTCTTAATCATTATAACTTATTCGATATATTTTACCATATATTTTCAATATTTATAATATAGTATTATAATATTCTTAATTATTACCATATTTTACCCAACTCCCAACTTCAAAACTCCACATAGCCAAAATTTCAGATAAATTCTATCTTACAATAAAAATAAAATAAAAAAAAACAAGAAAACAATCTAACCCAACATCGAAATCTAAACAAAAGTAAAGTATATATATATATATATATATATTATATATATATATATATATTATAATACTATATATATATATATATAATATAATATATATATAATATATATAATAATTATATATATATATATATAATAATATATATTATATATATATACTATTATATATGTTTTCAAAATTGTTCATGAATTTAACCCAAACGTGGAAGAACCTACTAGGAAGTAATTATCGGTTATCGGCGATAACCAATGATATCCGGCGGATACGGAAGTCAAACAACTTGGCCGGATAGGCCGATACCGGATAGTTTGCCGGATATCCGCCCATCCCTAATTTATATATATATAACTATTATATATATAATTATATATAAATATATACTAATATATATATATATAACTAATAATATATATAATATATATATTATATATAATCCTTATATATATATATAAGCTATAATATATATATACTATATAAAAGAAAAAAATCTTCCTGGCTACGGCTATATATATATATACTATATTATATATATAATATTTTTATTATAATAAATTATATATTATTAATATATATATATATATACTATTATATATATATATATAATATATTATATATATAATGCATAGTATCATCAACCCACCTTCTCTCCCAAGATGGTTAGGTGCGTAGCAATGCATTGAACAGAAAATTATCAGAATAATATGGACGAAAGTCGAAAAGAAAGCTCAGATTTACCGCCCCTTTATACTTTTAGTGAGAACTCCGGTGCGCAGTATAGAAAATCAACTAGAGCCTTCACGGCTTCATGATGGCATTCGCATGTAGGGTTTAGTGCCTTAACTCAGGGCCCTTTAACCATTTCATGCCGCCCTAGGCAAACAAAAAAAAAAAATCCCAAAAGTATATGTAAAATTTATATATATATATACTATTATATATATAATATATATATATATATATTATATATATATATATATATATATCATAATATTATAATCATATATATAATAAATATATATATATATATATATTATATATAATATATAATATATAATATATTTATATATATATATATAGTTATAATAATAATAGTATATACTATATATATATATATATATATCATATCTATATATTAATATATATCTATTATATATATATATATATATATATAATATATACAGGGTCTACGTAAGTCTGAATTTCGTTTTCCCAGTGTTTAAGATTTGTTTTTTATTATTTTGGCCCTTGAACTTTTAAATTTTAGGTTTTAAATTTAGAGATCTTATTTACGAGTTACTTTTTTTTTATTCGTGATATTTGTCATGTGTGTAAAAAGAGCGTTAGTGTTCTTAAACTTTATTGATTTTATATTTTAAACATATTTAACATTTATATACATTTATATACTTTTTAACATTACGGTGTTTAAATTAGGTTTATGTTGTGAATCATTTACCCTGATTTCCGTTTGGTTCGTTTTTTTTTTTTTTTTGTCTGTTTTTTTGTTTTGTGGTTGCTGTATTTGCTGATAAGATGGCAGATTTCACAGGCGCGGGCCTTACACGACTTTACTCAACATCCTGTGGCTTGCAAATCTACTCTTGCATCCGGAATAACCACCTGCTCTAGATTATACCTTCTTTGCTCTGCTTTTAGATCCAGATGGCTAGGAATTCATGCTCTAACTATAATGTTTCCAACTATACTTATTTCATAATTTCCCGGTCTGAAGGGTGGAGTGATGTGCCTATGCTAAAATAAAACTGCCTGAACAGCGTCATTAAGAACTCGAATTCTCTAACTTGATGTTCTGTGGTTTTTAAAATCTTTTCCTTCTACTAACAATAAATCTGTGTTCTGCTACTGGTTTCTCCTAACAGAAAAAGAAGTTTCACTCCTTTTGGAATATCTTACAATTCTCACGAGACTGTATATCTCTCATCCAAATACTGAGGTCCTCTATTTGCGGGGATTTAATGTATACAGCTGAATGCTGGGGTCCTTTCAATCACTTATTCTAGGTGGGCGAGGAGGCCGAATCATTCGTCAGTTGCTCAACGACTGGAGCAACTAATTATAAGAACACACAGCACATTCCAGGAATCGTTCCCAACCATTTGACACACTTAACTAATTTTCCACCACTAGTCCTTCTCATCTATTAATACACCCCATCGGCTCCTATTCGGAATTCTGACCACATTAAGAACCTTATATCTCTAATTTTAATACTTCTCTCCAACCAGTTACCATCCTTGCCTACAGCGGTTTTCTGGCCTTTAATCGGGCCCATGGGTGCCTAAAGCGCTCTCTAACTATAATCGGTAAATGAACGTGTTTTGAATCTGAGGCCGCTTGTTTTGCCGAAAAGGTGGGAACTGTTTCGTTGATGGGATGAGCAATTTCATTCCTTCTTCGGAACTAATCTTTGCTCTCCTCATAATGCATGGTTCGTGCGTCGCTTGTTCTCTGTGTCATGTCAGCTAGAGACGCTGTATTCGGGATGGGAAAAATTCTCGTTCTCTCTATCACTCTTGCTAATTTTCATATCAGCTAGAAATCGTTGAGGGATACTCTTCGACGAGCAAGCGCGCTTTCATCAAACGAAAGGGCGCTAACCTCCTAGGTTATCCTACTGAAAAATCTTTCTGGCCTCTTTGCCAAAAACATCTCTAACACTTCTGTAAAATCTGCTTTGCTCCTCTTTATTCGATCTACGTTTCTGTTGCTAATTTCCACTGGAAGGCCAATCTCTTTGGTCTCCTATTTTCCTCTAACTCTAACCCTGACGATTCTCTCTCTCTCTCCCCTCCTCCTTCTCTCTCAGGTGTCATAGCTTTGCCTGTGATTACATTGAATCGGGTACATGGGCTCCTGAAATCTATGAAACGTTAGGAAGGCGGGTGGAACCGAAATGGCGTGCTCCCCAATTTGAGGAATCGTGATCTCCGTGCTAACCGCCGCCCGTCGGGTCAAACTATAATTCTCTATTCTCAAAACTAACACTTTCCGTCTCAGTTTGGATAGGGCGCTGCACGTCAACACATTCTTTCAACTCTTCAGATTCTGCTCACTCTTTACTTCTACAATTGTCTCTCGTCTTAATCTTTACCGATTATATTCTCGCTGAGCTGGATAGGATTTCGGTGAGGTCGCCTCAACCTTGTGGAATTTAATTCTTTAAAAACTCAACTTTCTACAAATCTCCTCTCTAAAACACCTTCCAACTTCCTATCTCTTTCGACGGTCTCTCGTCTTCCTGTTGACACAATAAAACATCCTTGGCCTTAAACATAAACAAAAAATTTTTGGAAACCTTCACATCATAACGTCTTGCTAGGGTGACCTCAGAGAATCTGGGAGTTCTGTTTAGACTGCGAGCATTTTTTCTTCTTCAGTTACTCCAGCTATACAAGGGCCTCATCGCCCTTGTACTGGATACTGCTCTTCATATCAAGTGGCTCTGGTCTCACTCGGCTTTTTGGGACAGCGGTCGAGTCAAAGATCAAAATAGAATTATATAACTGTTTCGGGCTTTCCACTTCTCTGACCTGCTATCGTGCGGCGCGAGTGTTGGTGCTTTATTCTCTTTTTATAGGGTAACAGGGCAGTCGGGGGGGGGGGGGCGGCACGGTTGCTGTCGGAGGGAACGTGTCACTCGCGCGTACCACCACTTTCGACGCCCTGCGTAACACTAGGGGTCTGTGTCTGCGCACGGAGTTTTTGTGTGGATATGGTAACTCCAGGCTAGTTTCGCTGTGGGTGCTTCCTTCTTTTCTGCACCTTGGTTCTGTGGAATTTGTCTTCCATCTCTTGTGTATTCCTGCCTGAAATTTTAATGCCCTACTTCAAAGCTGTGCGCCTGTGCTCATGATTGCGTAATTTGCGTTAAGTGTTAATGAGTTCTGAGGCGTGCAACACCCCCTCCTGTGAATAGAGCTTTGACCGTGAGTGTGGTGACAACTGTAATATATATATAGATATATACTATATATATTGTATATAATATATAATATATAATATATATATATATATAATATATATAAGTATTATATATATAAAATATATATATACTATATATAATATATATAGTATATTAATAATATAATATATATATATATATATATAAATATAAATATCTTAGATATAATATATATTATATATATTAATATATATATATATAATATATATATCTATATATTATATCATATATATTATATATATATATATAATAATTATATATATATATATATATAATATAATATATATAATTAATCTGATAGTTTTTTGTTTTTTTTTGCTGTCCGTCTGTCTGCCGGCGTTCTGCACCTAGGGCCGCCCATATCTGCCGGCTAGGAAAATTTGCCTATTTGCTAGTGTAAAGAGGGCTCTGCCCTTCACCGCAGTGGGCCACAAACATACCTCCCATAAAACACCGCATTCACTCTATTATGTCACCTTTCTCTCCGCTCTGCTAAACTCAGATTCTCACATTCAGGATTTCCTTTACTGACTCAAATCTACTTTTTCCTGCCGGTCTCCCCCAGCCGGTGATCTCCCAGCAACTCACACTATAGCATCCGCTAACCAACCAACTAACATCCATCCTTCCACATGGCCAAAACATCTCAACGTATTTCATTTGATCTCTCATCTCATCCCTTTCTCCGACCACACACTCTCTAATACGTTCATCTTCTCATTTTATCAATTCTCGCACCTAACACGCCTAAATTTGTCCATCTGAAGAACACATTGTACTTTAGATTATACCTCTTATTCCAGACCTATAGTCTCACTACTTACATTAGCGCAGGTTTTTTTTTTTTTTTTTTTTTTTTTCTTTTTTTAAAAAAAATTCCCACTCAGGGGCATAGCCCTAATCAAGGAGGAAAACTTCTCTAGGTAATGTGCTACCTTGGCTTCGGAACGAAGGATTGAACCCGCGACTGTACATTAACACGGTAACAACAAACCCTCATATATAATAGTATATATATATATATATATATATATATCATATAATATAATTATATATATATATACTATATATTATATATTATTATACAGATTACCAATATTATATATAGAGATATGATTAATATTATATATATATATATAGTACAATCTAGTGGAGCTGGAGTCGGAGTCGAGTCGGTAATTTTTCAAAAGGGTGAGTCGGAGTCGGAGTCGGTAATTTTCCAAAGAGGTCGGAGTCGCGAGTCGTATAACTGAAGAGAGTGGGTCGGATCGGAAGAATTTTTTGAAACCTGACTCCACAGCCCGGATGCCAGGTTATCATTTTTAATGTACTTGCGTGCGTACATATGTGTACGCTTAACGTCCTTCGGAACACGTAATACCTTTACCTTGCCAATTCATCGTTGATTCAGTGCGGTGGTGGTATCGATTACGAATGGATCATACCTCTTCCCGGAGTTAACCGATGCCATAGATAAACTGCTACGGGTGCGTCGAACCGGAAATGGGCGAAGAGCGTACACCCATGTAGACGCACAAACACATTTAAATTGAGTACCTAAAGTCGGTACACCTACATCCGACGCATAACAAACATAAAGCTAGTGTACATGTAATTGTCCGAAACTTTAAAACGACTCGTCATAGCAGCAATGGTTATTTAACAATAATGGTTCCCTTACGTTTTGCTCTAAACCCCCTCCGAGTTTGTCGCAGAGGTTTGAATCCCTCTCTATATATATATATAAATATATATATATATATATATATTAATATATAATAATATATTATAATATATAATATAATATATAATATAATATATATATAAATATATATAATATTATTATTTATATATATATAATTACTTTTAAATTTTTTCGACCCAACAACTGGGGTACGGTGCGTGACTGCATATAAGAGAATAGTCAGAAGAATATGACACAAGTCGAGAAAAGAAAACCCAGCCTTACGCCTCCTCTATACCTATTAGTGAGCACTCGTCACCGTCAGAAAATCCACCCAGAGCTTCACGTCCCGTGACAGACCCTGCACTAATGGCAATAGTCGTCAAGTGTATAGGTTATCCCTTGCCCAGGTGGGCCCAACCATCACCCCCTCACAAAACCTTGGTATCACATCCTATTTGCACCTTATTCTCGCCTCGCCAACTGCACATTTCTTCTCTCCAGACATTCCTTTTAACTGACATCAATCATATTTTCCTTCGGTCTCCAGCGGTCGATTCCAACAGACTCACTCTATACATCGCTTAACCAACTGACCATCCACATGACCAAACCATCTCACGTACTTTCATTTATTCTTTCATTACCAATGTCTTCAACACCGACATAACTTCTAATCATTCATTCTCATTTTATCATTCTTTTCACACCTATACTTATGCCCCTAACATTGTCATTGAACACATTGGAACTTTAGATCGTATTCCAGCCATAGCCATTATCTGATAACATTAACACAGGTAACAACATACATTCGTATTGTAAGACCTAGCGCACTCAAGACGTATCCTTTGCATCACCTATTGTGTGGTACACTCCCGTTGTTATCTCTTTCTATAGATCTGCATCATCGAGGTGAGCCACAACCCATATCCTTCACAAAACCCGCCATTTACTCCTATTATGCACCTTTATTTCGCCTCTGCCAAACTCAGCATTTCCTCCTCCAGACATTCCTTTATGATCAATCCACTTTCTTCGTCTCCCACCTGTGATTCCCATACAATACAGCCACTATACCATCAGCTTTAACTCAATCTAACCTTTCCACATAACCAATACATCTCAACGTCCTTTCATTAATTCTCTCATTCACACCACACAACCTCTAATACGTTCATTCCTCAAATTTTTATCAATTCTTTCACACTAATACCCCTAAAATTGTCAGTCTGAAACACATTTGACTTAGATATATTCAGCCAAGATTTCATACTATACTATTAACAACAGTAAACACCCTGATGTAGGACCCTAGCGCACTCCAAGACTTAGTCCATTTGCATTCACCAACGATTTTAATTGCACAGCCACCTTCCTGCTTTCACAACTTTCCTACTACACTCTGCACTATCCGTTCCTTTCATTCCACATTATTCCTAAATATGTTAAATCAGACTATCTTGTTCCAGCTGCCTCACCGATCTAGCATAAACTTCACCCTGAAGGACTGTCCTCACGTACAACCATAATCTACTCTTATCTACGTTACTTTCAAACCCTACCTTTTACACACCTGCCAAATCTCTCTACCACATCTCTCAAACTTTCTTTTGATTCACCACACACAAAAACCAAACATTCCGCATATAATAGGTAGACACCTCATCCACTCACCCATTTCCATCATTCTAACGCATTTCCTGCCACCTCTCTCCAGATTCTTTCATAAACCGCATCCATATACAAATTGAATACCAAGGGGACATAACACCTACTTACGCCTCACTCTGCAATTAATATTAACCAATATTTGACACATTATCTTACACACGCTCGCTATCGTCATACTACTTGATCCATTAGAAGCAACCACCCAACAGAGACCCTATATTGATACTAACCCAGCCATAGAAGCTTCCCCTAATTAATCCTAATCATACGCCTGTTGTCAAATCCATAAAACTAAATACATTTTATTCTTTTCTCACCCTCATTTTCCAACAGTTTGTTTCATGTAAAGATTTGATTCCAACATCCCATAATCTACCACTCCTAAAGCCACCTTGTTCCTTCACGAATCAGTCCTCAGTCCAAATCGAGACGCCTCTTTCGATCTAAAAATCAAACCAGCATATCTTTCCTACAACACTCAACTAATAATTCCCACCCTCTAAATCCCTACAGTTCCCGCTTATCTTCCCTTACCTTATATCAGGTAACTATTACTGCTCTCTCCAAATCCCTCGGTACTAATAGAAAAGAAAACCCGACACCCTTACATAAACGATTTATTTGGCAAGCAACTTCTGAAAAACCGAATCAAATCACCAAATTCTCGCCTCCGTTCTTGATCATTTTTCACCAGTAATCTCATCTATACCTGCAGATAGAGCACTATAGAATGTTTTATAAATTAATTTATAGTAATTATAATATATATATTAAATTATTATATATATATATAATATTAACATCTATATATATATATATTATTATATATATAATTAATAATATTATATTATTACCCCAACTTCTCTCCCCAAGACTGGGGGTAATGGTGTGTAAATTCACTAAACCAAAGTAGTGGAAAAAATGTGCAAGATTGAAACGAAAGCCATCTTACCGCCCCCCCCCCACCCTTATAATACTTTTTAAGCGAGAGTCTCGCATCAAAAAAAAACCACCCATAGATCTTCAACGGATCGTAGACGGACCTCACTAATGGCGAATCTTTGTAGAATGTGGGTTCATCCCTTGTCCAGGTGGGCCAACACACATATAACCCACCCTCCTTTCAAAATCTTCTCCCACCCCTAAGTCTACAAACTCGTCCTATTGGCAGCCATTTCTTCTTCTCACTCTATGCCACGCACTATTCTCTCTCCAGGGCCCTTCGCTGAGCACATCCAACTTTTTTTTCGACTTGTCCCTCCCCAGCCAGTCTTCCCAGCAAACCACTGTCATAAACACTCACCTCTATTCACCTGCTTACTAATCTAGATTTATCAGATAATCGATCCTTCTCCACAATGACCAAAACCATATCCGTCAGAACCGTGACTGTTCATTTTATTTTCTCACAACATTTACCATCCCCCACCCCATTCTCACACCACAAGTAAATCCTCTCTAAATACGGTTCAATGTCCTCATTAATCAAATTGTTCCTGCTCCTCCATCCTGTTTTTATTTATTATATTTCTCTTTTTTCTTTTTTTTTTTTTTTTTTTTTCTTTCACTCATAGTCCTCACAACTATTTCCATAACACAATGGACAACACCCCGATGGTAAAGAACCAATGACAGAGACTCAACGACTTAGGCGTCCCTTTAATTCTCATGATCCATTACTCAAAATTTCAATATAATTTGAATAGTCATATAAAGAAATATCAATATATCCCAACCTCCTGCTACGATAACAGGAAAAGGAAAAAAACAACTTCGTTTTTTTTTTCGAAAAAAAAAAAACGTTTTTTTTCATAAAAA
>JABUQX010109276.1:0-12927 GCA_015478945.1 Trachelipus rathkii
GCCATATATATATATATATATATATATATATATTACTCATCAAAATTAACGCATCGCAGGCTCATATGACTTTAACAGGTTACAGAAAAGACCAGGGAAACGCTGTGTAACTTATGCAAATAACAGAGTATCGGGGACACATTATATACAGTGGTAAGATTATCTTGGGGCCCTAAGAATATCACTGGGGTCTGCGATTACGTCCTGTATGTGGCCGATGAGTTTCTTAAAACTTGCGACATTAGCGCGGTGAATTGCTAGCATGTTGGTGCTACTCAATAATATGGACACCTTTGGCGTAATAACGGCTTGGCACCGTAGTGGCATGCTCTCAATGAGTTGCCGAATGTCCTCTACGAAAATCTGATCCCATACAAGCGACGCACCGCCTGCCGCAGCGCCTGGAGGGTACCTGGCGGTGATCACAGCTGTCGCAACCGCCGTTTCAACATGTTATACACATGTTCAATTGGGTTTAGATCGGAGCTGTATGTGGCTAATCCAATGTCCTGGTTTGGAGAGTCGCAGGTGAATTCTTCGGCGCTTGTGGTCTTGCGTTGTCATGCGTAGGACGAATGCGTCACTGATTTAATAGCACATGGCGTGACATACCGGTCAAGGATTCCTGCGATGTACCGTGCAGCGTTTAGGGAACCGCCATCTAAAACGTGCAATTCTGTACGACTCGTTAAAGATATTCCTTCATAGACCATGAGAGATCCACCTCCAAATGGCAATGCCTCCTGCATATTACATTGCGCGTACCTCTCATTAGGTTTTCGATAGACTCTTGATGGCCGATCGGAGGTGTCGATGGTCCAATGTAGGTGTTTTCAGGTAAATGCTAGTCGAGCCCGTCGACGCGCCCTGGTGTGTCGTGGTCCTATGGGCCGGCCTGAGTGGCCGCAAATTATGTTCTGCGAAGCGTCGACATATTGTATTATCACTCACACAAGTTCCTTTTACGTACTGTAGCTGTATTTGAAGGTGCCATGCTTTTGAAAGGTGGTCTCTTGCTTCGAGAAAAAGCATAAAACGCTCTTCAACATCAATCATAGCGCGTGGCTTGCCCTGACCCCGCCGCCTTGCTTGCTCCTGGGTGTCGTGGTACTGCTGCGCGACCCGTGCAATGGTTGAGTGTGCTTCACCAAACCGTCGTCAGAATTCACAATACCCGTACCACTCGACAAGGAGAGTGGTAATTTGTGTGCACTCACCACGTGTTAGTGAACGAGTAATCCTTTCCATGGGATTTGAAGGCTTAGCTAAATTCACACAATTGTGCACTCTTTGCCCCGTACCAAACCCTTTACAATCTCAAGCTGAGATTTAAAGGTTGTCTTGTAATTATGGCGGTCGCTGGACTGGGCACCCTTTTCTTCGAAAAATGGTAGAGGATATTCAACATTTTATGTAACTCAAAGTTCTTGGCTCATTGGTGTTAGCTGACATAAATTCTTTAACCATTGTTCATGGGTAAACAGTGAAAGCCACCGATAACACCTGATTCATCCGTTAAAGTAACCTGCATTGGGTGTCTACCGGTTGTTTGGTTTAGCCTGTTTGGTTCAAAACTGCGAGAAACACCAATTATTAACTTGGCGCGTATTTAAACATATGGTTGTGTTTAAAAAAAGAACCACAATTTGTGGTATTTTCCGATACTCATTTTTTGAGTGCAGCATTATCAAAAGAATTTCTTCTTTAACAGTTCATAAACATTTTTCTTTATTCCAGTCTCTCTCTCTCTCTCTCTCTCTCTTTCTCTCTTTCTCCTCTCTCCTCCTCTCTCTCTCTCCTCTCTCTCTCTCTGTCCTTCTCTCTCTCCTCATATATATATATGCTCATATGCTCTTTCTGTATATGTATGTATGTAAATATGTATATATATATGTATGTAATATGTATATATATATATATATGATATATATATATATATATATATTTAAAAAGTTGTAAAATATTTATGTTGCTGAGTGGTAAAAGGGTCAATGTCAAAATACTGGGGAATGCGAATAACCTAACTTTCAGTGGTTCAAAGACCATTGTTATCATAACTATGATAACGATGATATACCGATTAGATTTTTTACCACTCGAGCCACAGATTTAAGCGTTTGGTGAGAACGCAGACCTGAAAGCAAAATCGGAAGCAGGAAGCAAAAACAAAAAATAAATAAGTTCTATATATTTATTTATTTTATTTTAAAGTATTGTTTCTTATTCAATCCCTAAACTTTTAAAATTATTTCTCATTCAAACAAACCCAAATCTATAAAGTACTTCTCAATTCAAACAAATCACATATTTTTTTAAATAAAAGTCAATAGGGTCGAAATTTATGTAATTAAGGAATATTTTGAATTTTAAATTTTGTCAATTAAGTTTTAGGAAAAACTGAGCTGTTAAGAGTTCTAAATTGTAATTGCCATTTGAAATATTTATACGAAAAGTGAATTTTAGAAGTAAATTTTTTATTAACACAGATTTTTCACATGCAATGGTAATTTTGTATAATAAAATATAATATTTTAGATAGATATTTATTAATAATAATCATTATTGACACCAAAAACTCATCTAATAATAAATTCGATTATGTCATGCTTGTTTTGAAATGCACTTTTAAATAGACGTAATCTATTTTTTCATTATGTCTAAATGCCTGTTAAATCAGCTCTAATTATAGATTGTCAAAATATATAGCGTGAATTATGGAAGTAAGACGTATCTTTTTAAATTTCCTATAATGTAATTGAAATTTAATAAACCTATTAAAATTAAATTTTTTTAAACGGGTTTACTAAAAAATATTTTGATATAAAAAAATTGAAATTTCATAAAAAACATCAATTAAGACACCCAAAACAAAACAAATCGCTTTTCTGCTTTGAAATTGCATTCAATGAAACACATTAATTTTTCTACGCTAAGAACCCGTAAAAACTCCCTTAGTTGCCCGCATTTAGAGAGTTGAAATTAGTGAAATCGACTTTAAAGAGTTCTAAATGTGTAATGTGAAAATGGAAAAAAGCCGTATTTTAGAATAAAAATTTTTATTAAACAGGTTTTTCAGAATATGTAATATTTGGTAAAGTAAAAACAAATATTGAAATCATAAAAAAAAAATCAATTAGACAAAAATTAGTTTTCGCTTCGCTTGAATTGCTTTCAATGAAAACACATTTTTTCAAATGCACAAAATATAAAACTATTTTAAGAGTACAAATAATTCAAATTTTTGAAATTTAGGAAATCGTATTTAGAGTTCTCTAGAATTTGAATGTGAATTTAATAAATACGTAATTGGAAGTTAATGTTATAAAAGTTTCACTACTAAGATATTGTATATAAAAACAAATATTGAAATTTCATTAAACGCCAATTGAGACACCTATAATAAACAATTCCGCTTTCTGCTTTGAAAATGCATTAAATGAAACATAGAATTTATGTTTTCAATGCTAAAAATACCTTAAAAACTCAATTTTAAGAATCTAGAAAATAAGTTGAATATTTTGGAAAAATCGTACATTTAAGATTTCTAATTTTGTAAGGTGAATTTAATATGATAGTAAGTTTTTAGCAAATTTAAATTTTTATAAAAAAGGTCATTAATTAATAAAAATTGTATATAAAAACAAATATGAGATTCATTAAAAAACTTCAGTTAAAGACACTAAAAACTATTAACAAATTCTTTGCTTTTTGAAATTTCATTTAATGAAACACATTATTTCTTCAAATAAAAATCCCGTAAAAACTCAAATTTAAGAATACCAAAATAATTCAGATTTGAAATTAGTATAATCGTAACTTTAGAGTTTAAATTGTAATGGAAATTTAGAAAAATAGCGGTAATTTTAGAAGGAAAAATTTTATAAAACAGTTTCAGCCACTAAGGAAATCTCTTTTTCCAAGAAAACATGCCTAATTTTCATAAAAACGTATTAAGACACTAAACTATCAAACAAATTCCTTTTCTGTTTTGAAATGCAGTTTCATGAAACACCATATTCTCAAATGCTAAAAATCCCGTTAAAGACTCAATTTTAAGAAATACGGATACTTATATAAATGAATTTAGTAAAACGTAACTTTGAAAGTTCTAAATTTGTAAGAAAAATTTAAGAAAAAGCGACATTTTAAAAAAGTTAAAATTTTTTCTAACAGGTTTTCACTACTAATGAAATATTTGTTATATAATCATTCAATATTGAATATTCAATAAAAAACGGTCAATTAAACACAAACTAATAAATTCTCTTCTCTGCTTTTGAAATTGCATTCCAATGAAACACATATCTTCAAATGGTTTAAAAATCCCGTTAAAACCTCATTTTAAGATTTTAATTAATCAAATTTGAAATTTAGAAAAATCGTACTTAAGAGTTCTAAATTTGTAAGGTAAAAATTTAAGAAAGAGATTTAATGAATTAAAATTTTCATTAAAACAGGTTCACACTTAATTAATATTGGTAATAAAAAACAGACCTATGAATTTCATTAAAAATTCAATTTAAGACACCTAAACATATGCAATCGCTTTCGTTTTTGAAATGCATTTCAATGAAAGCCATTATTTCAAAATCTAAAAATTCCGTTAAAAACTCAATTAAAAAAATTTCAAAATTCAAATTTGAATTTTAGGAAAAATCGTATTTTAGAGTTATAAATTGTAAGATGAAAATTTAGAAAAAGCCGTTATTAAATTGAATTCATTAAAACAGTGTTTTAAACTAAGCAATTTTTGGTATATAAAACAAATATTGAAATTCATTAAAAAACGTCAATTTAGACACCTAAAACTATTAACAAATTCCTTCTGTTTTTGAAATTGCATTTCAATAAAACAATATTTTTCAATGCAAAAATCCGCGTAAAAATCAAGTTTCTCATAATTATAATTCAATGTTGAAATTTTAGAAAAACCGTTTTTTTAAGTTCTAAATTTGTATGTGAAAATTTAAGAAAAGCCTATTTAGATTAAATTTTATTAAAACGAAGTCCTACTGAATATTGTAATAAAACATATATTAAAATTCATTAAAACAACGTCAATTAAGATACCTAAAACATAACAAATCGCTTTTGCTGAAATTGTGCTCCAATGAACACATTATTTTTTCAATGCTAAAAAATCCCGAAAAACGATTTACCAACAAAATTCAAATGTTCCAATTTGGCCAATGGCATGGGTAGGATCTAAATTTGTAAATTAAGAAAAGAGCATTAATAACTAAGCCTGACTAAAAAACGATTCTGGACAATGAATATTTGGTAATAAAACAAATTTGAAATTTTAATTAAAAAATTTCAATTACACTCTTAACTATTAATAAATTCGATTTCTGCTTTTTAAATTGCATTTAATTGACGACATCATTTTTCAAATCTAAAATCCCTAAACTCAAATAAAAATGTCCTAAAAATTTTCAAATTAAATTAGAACAATTCGTACTTTAACGTTATAAAATTTGTAATGTAAAAATTAAGAAAAAGCGTATTTTAGAATAAATTTTTTATTAAAACAGTTTCACAATAAGAACTATTTGTAATATAAAAATATGAAATTTCATAAACGTCAATAAGACACCTAAAACTAGTAACAAATTCGCTTTTCTGCTTGAATTGCATCGATGAAACAATATTTTCAAACGCTAAACCCTAAACTCTAAAATACAAATAATTATAGTGTTGAAAATTAGGAAAAACGTACTTTTAAAGATCACAAATGTAAGTGACAAATTAGAAAAGCCGTAATTTAGAGGTTAATTGTTTTTAAAACAGTTTCACAACTAATGAATATTTTGTATGTAAAAACAAATATTGGACATTTATACAAATCAATTTAAGACAACTAAAACTATAACAAATTCGCTTTTTTGAAATTGCAATCCAATGAAACACATTATTTTCAAATGCTAAAACCCGTTAAAAACTCAACTTAAAGAATTACCAAATATCAAATGGTGAAATTTAGTGAAAATCGGAATTAAAACTATAATTTGTAAGTGAAAATTAAGTGTGATAAAGAAGTAAAATTTTATAAACAGGTTTTCACAACAATTGAAATTATTTGTAAATAAAAAACAAATATTGAAATTTCATTAAAAAAAATCATTTAAGACACCTAAACATTAATAAATTCTCTTGAAATGCTTCAAGTGAAACACATCATTTTCAAATGCTGAAAATACCGTTAAAAAACAATTTATCAAATAAGTCAAAGGTAAATTTAGGAAAATTCGTTTAAGGAGTTCAAATTTGTAATGTGAACATTTAAGTAAAAGCGAAAGTTAAATTATTGTATTAAAACAGGTTTTCACTACGAATGAAATATTCGAAATATAAAAACAAATTTGAAATGTTCATTAAAAAACGTCAATTAAGACACGTTTAAAGGACAAATAATTCTCTTTCCGCTCTGAAGTGTTTTTAATGTAAACACTATTCTTTCAAGCTAAAAATACCGTAAAAACTAAATTAAGGTTAAAATAATTCACAATGTGAATAGGAAAATCGTACTTTAGATTCAATTGTAAGTGAAAATTAAGAAAAAGCGAATTTAAAGTAAATAATTTTAATTAAACAAGTTTTCACTACTAATAAATATTTAGTATATAAAAACTAATATTGAATTTCATAAAAAACGTCAATTTAAGACACTAAAACCTATTTCTAACAAATCGCTTTCTGTTTTGAAAAATGCATCATGAAACACCTAATTTGTCAAGCTAAAAATCCCGTAAAAACTCAATTTATGATTAAAAAAAGACAATAAAGAGACATTTAGTAAAATGAATTAAATAGAAGAATGCTAATGAAAATTAAGAAAAGGCGTAATTAGAAGTTAAATTTTACTAAAACAGGTTTTCACTATAATGAAAATATTTGTATATAAAAACAAATATGAAATTCATTAAAAAACGTCAATTAAGACACCTGAAAACAATTATAACAAATTCCGTTTATGTTTTGAAATTTGCATTCAAAGAAACACTGTATTATTCAAAGCTAAATCGCCTTAAAAAATCAATTTTAAAGATAACAATAAATTCAAATGAAATTAGAAAAAACCGATTTTTAAGAAGTCTTTTGTATGTGAAATTAAGAAAAAGCTTAATTTAGAATTAAAATTTTTTTTATTAAAACAGGTTCACTACAAATGAAATATTTGGTATATAAACACAATATTAAAATTTCATAAAAACGTCAATTTAAGATACCTAAAACTAATTAACAAATTCGCTTTTTTGCTTTTTGAAATTGCATTCCAATGAAACACATTATTTTAATGAAAAACCCGTAAAAACTCAATTAAAAAATACCAAATAATTTCAAATTGAAATTTAAGGAAAAATGTACTTTAAAGAGAATTGGTAATGTGAAAATTAAAGAAAAGCTAATTAGAAGTTAAAATTTTTATAAACAAGGTTGACAAATGAAATATTTTGGTATATAAAAACAAATATTGAAATTCATTAAAAAACTCAATTTAAGCCACCTAGAACTATAAAAAATTCGCTTCTTTTTTGAAATGCATTCAATGAAACACATTATTTTTTCAACTCAATTTACCGTTAAAAACCAATTTTAAGATTTACAAAGAAAATTGAAATTCAATAAAGATTGAACTGCTAAGTTCTAAATTTGTAATGTGAAAATTTAAGAAAAAGCTGTAATATAGAAGTTAAAATTTTTAATAAACAGGTTTCCACATCTTTAAATTTAGGAAAATCGTACTTTAAGAGTTCTAAATTTTAAATGTGAAACTTTAAGAAAAGATATATTTCCAAGTTGCAATTTTTTATTAATCTAAAATATTAACCATTATTAGAAAATATTGAAAATCTGAAATTTCATACACTACCAATATCTAAACATCTAAAACTGGATGGCAAAGGAATAACGCAAGTGTTCTTTTTGAAATGGCATTTCAATGAAAACACATATTTCAAACGCTGAAAAATCCCTAAAAACTCAATTTAAGAATTCCCAATTTGCTAATGAAATTTAGGAAAACGCTTTTAAGAGTTTCTAAATTTGTAACACACAAAGAGAAGCTATTAGAATAAATTTTTATTAAAACAGTTTTCCACAACTTATGAAATATTTGGTAATTAAAACAAATATAGAAATTAATAAAAACGTCAATTAAGACACCTAAAACTACAAACAAATTCGCTTTGGGAATTTGCTTTAAATTCTTGAGGATATATCACTTTCAATATTTTCCCAATCTTTACCATTCTAAATAATTAAATGATAATGTTGCAATTAGTACAAAATCGTAAGTCTAAAATCGTAATGAAATTTAAGAAAAAGCGTAATTTAGAAGCTAAATTTTTTATAAAACGTGTCAAAAAATGAAATATTTGGTGTAATAAAACAAATATTGAAATTCTTAAAACCATAGCTTGAATGAAAATTCTAACAAATCGCTTTTCTCTTTTTGAATTGCATTTCAATAAACAACATTCTTTTTTAAATGCTAAAAAACGTTAAAAACTCAATTAAGATTACCCAAATTTCAAAATTGAAATTTAGGAAAAATCGTACTTTAAAGTCTAAATTTGTAATGTGAAAATTAAGAAAAAAGCGTAATTTTAGAGTTCAAAATATGCAATACAGGTTCACAATTATATGAAATTTTGTGAAATAAAAACATATATTAAAATATCAATGTAAAGGTCAATAGAAGAAATTAAAATTATAATAAATTCGCTTTCTGCTTTCTAAAATTGCATTGCAGTGATACACTGATTGATGCGCTAAATAAGCAGTTAAAAAGTCGTTTAAGAATTACTAAAGGGTTGTAATGTGAAAATTTCGGAAAAATCGTAATTTTAAGTTCAAATTTGTAAGTAAAATTTAAGAAAAGCGTTATTTAGAAGTTAGAATTTTCAGTAAAACAGTTTCACTACTAATGCATATTGTATACTAAAAACACAATATGAATTTCATAAAAAAAACGTCCATTTAAGACACAACCCTAAAACATTAAAAAATTCGCTTTCTGCGTTTTGAAATTGTATTGCAATTAACACATATTTTTCAAATGCTAAAAAATCCCGTTAAAAACTCAATTTCAGAAATTTACCAAATAATTCAAATGTGTGAAATTTGGAAAAATCGTATTTAAGAGTCAAATTGTAATGTGAAAATTTAAGAAAAAGCATAATTTAGAATTAAATTTTTTTTATTAAAACAGGTTTTTTCAACTAATGACAATAATGGTATAATAAACAAATAATGAAAATCATTAAATAACGTCAATTTAAGACCTAAAACTAAAACACAAAGCGCTTTCTCTGAAATGCATTGCAGTGAAACATTAATTTTTCAATGCTAAAATCCCGTAAAAAACTCAATTTAGTGCTAATACTTTCAAATGTTACAATTTAGGAAAAATCGTACTTTTAAGATTCTAAATTGGAGGTTAAATTTAAATAAAGCGTAAGTGGAGAAGTTGAAATGTTTTTCAAAATAGTTTATAACTAAACAAAATTTGGTATATAAAAACGCATGTTGAGCTTTCATTAAAAACGTCCAATATAAGACACTAAAATATTACAAATCGCTTTTCTGCGTTTGAAATGCCATTCATAAACACATTTTTTTAAATCTAAAAATAGCCGTAAAAACTGAAAAGATTCACAAATAATTCAAAGTGAAATTTAGGAAATCGACTTTTAATAGTTTAAATTTAGAGTTTTACACTTGAAGAAACAAGGGAAAGTTAAAGATAAAATTTTTTTCAAAACCAAGGTTTTCACCAACTAATGAAATATTGTATAATTAAACAAATATTAGAAATTTATAAAAAACGTCAATTTAAACATAAAACTTTAAACAAATTCGCTTTTCTGCTTTTTGAAATTGCATTCAATGAAACACATTTTCAAAAAATGAAAATCCCGTAAAAACTCAATTAAGAAATACAATATTCAAATGTGACATTTAGAAAAACGACTTAAAAGTTCTAAATTGTAATGTAAATTAAGAAAAAGCGTAATTTAGTTCAAAAACTTCTAAAATTAAGGTTTTCACAACTAATGATAATTTGGTATAAAAAAAAAAAATATTGAATATTCATTAAAAAACTTCAATTTAAGAACCTAAAAAAATTCGGCTTTCTGTTTTTTGAAATTGCATTCAATAAACATCATATTTTTCAAATGCTAAAAATCCCGTAAAACTCAATTTTAAGAGCTCCAATAATTTCAATTAAATGTAGTGAAAAAAAAAACGTATTTTAAGAGTCCTAAATTTGTTCTTAAAGATTAAGAAAAAGCTAATTTAAGAAGTAAAATTTTTTATAAACACCTATTAAACATACTAATTGAATTATATAAAAAAAAAACCTTAATATGAATTCATTAAAAAACGTACAATAAGACATGGACCTAAAATTTGACGAATTCGCTTTCTGCTTTTTGAAATTGATTTCAATGAAACACATCATTTTAAATGCGGAAAAACGTTAAAAACTCAATTTAAAATTAACCAAATAATTTCAAATGTTCAATTTAGGACAAATTGTACTTTTAAGTACGATGTAATTGAAAAGTAGAAAAGCTTTTTAATTAGAATTAAAATTTTTATAAAACAGTTTCATAGATGTGGCACTACTGCATATATAAAACCAATTTGAAAATTCATAAAAAAAATCATTTAAACATAATTACAAGAGGACTGAAATCGCTTCTGTTTTTGAAATGCATTTCAATAAAACACATCATTTTCAAATGCCTGAAAACACTATAGTTGCTTTAAACTTATCAAATTATATTCTCTAATATCTCATTATGAAAACGTACTTTTGAGTCGAAATGTAAGTTAAAAATTTGAAGTATAGCTGTTTACCATCTTAGAATTTTATTAAAACAGTTTTCATAACTAATGAATAGTTTTGGTATATTTCGATTTAAATTCAATATATTTAAATCATTAATATATCTCTATATGTTAAAGACGACCTAGAACACTATAACTAAATTCGCTTTCGCTTTTTGAAATGCATTCAATGAAACCATTATTTCAAATGCAAAAATCTTCTTAACAGACCGCAATAAGATACGCAATTTTATTTCAAATTTTATTTTTAAGTAAAATATATTATTTATTAATACTAAGCATTCATAACTTATTAGAAGTAAATTTTTATAACTACGTTATATAAAATAATAATAATAATAATAAAAAAAATAATTGAAATTTCATTAAAAACGTCATTTAAGACACTCTAAAAATACAAAATTGCTTTTCGCTTGAAATGCAATTCAATGCAAACCATATTTTTTCAATGCTGGAAAATACCGTCCAAGACTGAATTAAGAATACCGTGAATATTCAAATATAAATTGGAAAAATTGAACTTTTAAGAGATTTCTATTTCCAGTCAAAATTAAAAGAAAAAGCCTAATTTAGAAGGCAAATTTTTTATTAAAACAGGTTGTCACAACCTAAGAAATATTGGTATATAAAACAAAAATGAAATTTCTAGAAATCTCCGAATTGAGAAACCCTAGATTCTTTCCTACTTTTAGTAGATGCTCTTCAATTCACATCTGACTTGTAATGATAAAAGTTAAAATAAAACTGAATTTAAGAGAAATACCGAAATAATTCAAATGTTAAATTTAAGAAAAATCGTACCTTTAAGACTAATTTGTAAGGTGAAAGTTTAAGAAAAAGCGTATTTTAGAAGTAAAATTTCAGCTATTTTTTTTCTTCCGATAGCTTCCATTAGTTTTCTTTATATAATGTAATATGAATCTTCATTTAAAAAAACGTCAATTTAAGAACCATCTTAAAAACTATAAAAATTCGCTGTCTGCTATTAATAATAAACTACAAGGCAAAAACATTGCATATTTTTTCAAAATGCGAAAAACCGTTAAAAAACTCAATTTAAGATAACTAAATAAACGAAATATAAAATTATTGGGTTTGTTTGTTTTTTTTAACTTAAATTTTAATTGTGAATATGATCAGTGAACATTACACACACGTATTAATGGCTCTGACACTAAAAAGGATTATAACTAGGAGAATAATTTGATAATTAAAAACAAATATTAGAATATTCATATAAAAAACAATGTCAATTATCACTAAAACTATTAAAAAATTCGCTTTGTTGCTTTGATATGCATTCAATGAGAATCAGCATTATTTCAATGCAAAAAGCCGTAAAAACCAATTAGATGCCAAAATTCAAGTGAAATTTAGGAAATCGGAGCTTTAAGAGTCTCCTTATAATTTGGAATGTGAATAATTAAGAAACGCGTAATTGTAAGAAGTTAATATTTTTTATAAAACAGTTTTTAATCAACTGTTGAAATTATTTGGTAATATAAATAACAAATATTGGTAAATTTGTTATATTACTCATTTAGGTATTCCATAAATTCTTAAACAGATGGCTTCTGCTTTGAATTTACACGTCAATGAAAAAAAAACATTTTCAAATGCTGAAAATCTCGTAAAAACTCAATTTTAAGGAAACACAATAATTTCAATTGAATATTTCGCGTTCTAATTTCGTAATTTCTACGAAGTTTTAATATTTGTAATGTGAAATTTAGGAAAAATATATATTTAGATAGTAAATTTTTTTATAAAACAGGTTTTTACATCTTTAAATATTGTAAAATAAAAACAATAGTTGAAATTCATTATAATAATCTCATTATAACACCTAATAGCTATAACAATTCGCTCTGCTTTTTGAATGCATCAATGAACACACATTTTTGAATGCTAAAACCCGTTAAACACCAATTAAAACCTAATAATTCAATGTTGAATATAGTAAAAAAATCGTATTCCCATAGTTCTAAATTTGTAATTGTAAAATTTAAGAAAAGCGTAATTTAGAATAAATTTTTTATAAATCAGGTTCACTTCTATTGAAATATG
>JABUQX010109277.1:0-28635 GCA_015478945.1 Trachelipus rathkii
AATGAATGATCATCATCATTCACCTCCTTTCCCCAGATTGGGGGTGAGGTGCGTCGCATACACTGGAAGCAAAAAAGTAGTAGAAGAATATGACGCAAGTCGAAAAGAAAGCCCCCCCCCCCTTTACCGTCCCCTTTATACCCTTAAGTGAGACCTGAACTCGTCGCAGTCAGAAAATCTATCCTAGGGTTTCACGAGACTGTGACGGACCCTCACTGTGGTATTTCGTCAATGTTAAGGTTCATCCCCTGGGCCAGGCCCACAACCATACCCCCTCACAAAACACCGCCATTCACTCCTATTATGCACCTTTCTTCTCGCCTCTGCCAAACTCACATTCCTCTCCCTTCAGGCATTCCTTTTCTGACTCAATCCATTTTTTCTTCGGTCTCCCAGCAGGTCGATTCTCAGCACATTCACCACTACATCCGCTTAACCAACCGACTATCATCCATCCTTTCCATATGACCAAACCATCTCAATGTGCTCTCGTTTATTCTCTCATTTACGCATTTCTTCACCACACAACTCCTTAATGCGTTCATTCGTCTATTCTCACACCTAACACGCCCCTAGGATTATCTATCCGAGCACATTGTGCCTTATTCAAGACCATAGTTTCACTACTATACATTAACATGAATAAAGATTATAAATTATAAAATTATTAAGAAATAGTTGCACCTCCCCTTAAGAGGCATCTCATATTATATTTAATCTAAGGGACAGTATATTAAACTCGATGTTAATGTCTGGTTTGGTTTTTAATGTAAAAAAAACAACTATTTTGGGTTTATGTGCATCACATGAGGAACATAGAATTTTAAATGATTGGGATATATCTTTCCATATGCTTGGTATAGTAATATTTATATATTATACTGGGTTTAAGACGATGTTGGCATGCCTTATCTGTTAATCTATTAGTCATATAACCAATAAACATCAATGTACAGTCAGACTCGGGACTTGCGAATTGGTACGTGACTTGGTGTTTAGCTGAAAGGGTATCCTTAGCTGGAAAGCAGGCAGGAAGAAAGTTGTTTGGTTATGTGATATAATTTTTTTATGATTTTTAAGTTGATCGTAGATTTAACAAGCGTATTAATAATGCCGGGTAACCCTTCTTCCTTTTTGTCAAAGTCTTATGCATTTAATGTTTTGAAATAAAATAATAAATGCTTTAAAATTATTGTTTTTATTTTATTTTATTTTTATAGTTTGTTGATGGTTTTGTCGTTTTTTTTTGTTTATTTTTGTTTTTTTTTATTATTATTATTATATTTAACCAGTGGTTACAGTTGATTAAGTTAACAATTAAGTTCTTATATACTTTTGGGGAGTAAAAATTGTAATTAAGATCTAGACCTCTGTCTGTTGGCTTGATTTTGATATCCATAAAGCTAATAATGTTATTTAGAAACTTTTCCGATGTGAATTTGAGGCAGGAAAGGTCTTGCAAACTGTTGATAAACCGAAGAATGTCAGTACGGTTCCTAAATATGTTTCTCATATAGAAGACCGAGTTGAATGTTTATTTTCCCCCAAAATTCTATTTCCAGTTCTAAAATGTAAACCCATGACAACAACTTTTTTTTTATGCAGGTAGAGATTGTCTTGCTATTTGAAAAGGCTTTCTGTACAACGTTGTAGGTCCCGCATGTGGTTTTCGGATATGTAATGGGGAGAGAATGGTAAACTTCTTTAATAATAATTTCATGGGTGGTTATTTTAAATATTTTATATATTTTGTAGAGCCTTAATGAAGATGTGAGCCATGGCAAGAAAAGTTACAGACCCAAGATGGAAAACTTTTTAAGAAGTGATCCTCAGACGGCAAGGAAACACAACCAAATAAATGAGAAGAAGGATTTTAAAACTCTTTGTTGTACAAGTTCAAATTTTAGTTTGAAAAGTAAAGATAAGTTAAAAATTCATTTGAAGTCCAACATTAAAAGAAAGCTTAAATGTGCTCATTGCAATTATGAAAGTAGTTATAAGTCAGCATTGAAAATTCATCTGCTAAAACACTCGAATATTAAATTATTTAAGTGTTCCAAGTGTACCTATGAATGTAACGAAAAAGGAAACTTAAGAAAGCATGCTTTAACACATACAAATATAAAGTTATTTAAATGTTCTGATTGCACCTATGAATGTAACGAAAAAGGAAACTTAAAAGTGCACATGCGAACACATGCAAATATAAAATTATTTAAATGTTCCGAATGTAGTTATGAATGTAACCAAAAAGTAAGCTTAAAAAGACATTCATTAACACATTTAAAAATAAAATTATTTAAGTGTTCTGAGTGTACCTACGAATGTAATCATGAAGGTAACTTAAAATTGCACATGTTAGCACATGCAAATATAAAATTATTTAAGTGTTCCGAGTGCAGTTATGAAAGTAACCGCAAAAAAGATCTAAAAAGACATATGTTAATTCATTCGAAAATCAAATTATTTAAATGTTCTGAGTGCAACTATGAATGTTATGATAAAGGCAACTTAAAAAAACACAGTCGTAGACATTTAAAGGTAAAATTATTCAAATTGTTCTGAATGCACGTATGAATGTAAAAAAAAAAGGAAATTTAAAAAATACACATGTTTAAACATATCAAAGATGAGCTAACACGACTGCTGCTACTTTGTACAGCTCCACTCATCACTACTTTGGTACACACCATTACTATTGTACACACCTCCCTTTGCTAATTTTGTAACACACCGCCCGCCGCTTCTAACGATCTAGCGAATAGTGAGGATATCGGAGTGACTTATCGTATGCCTTGGCTCGTATTCCAAACTCCGCTTCGCGGGCAGTGTTTGCGCATCCTAGACTGACGAAAGTATGTTCGAGCTTTGATTATTTAGTGCAGCGTGCGCCAACCTTTATTTTATCTCAACAAATTAATAATTTAAAAATTTTAGGCAAGCCACACATAGGACGACGACCCACATGCACATAGAACGAAGACCTTTATATATATATATATATATATTATATATATAATATATATATATATATATATAATATATGTATATAATATATATATATATATATATATATTATATATAAATTAAAAAAAATTATATATAATAGTATATATATATATTATATATATATATATATATATATATATATATACTATTAATATATAGATATATATATAATATGAACGTCCGGAAGGCTAGGAGGTTGACTCACCGACTCTCGTGCGAGAGGACGCTGTTCAATCCTCCGCGTATGATTAGTGATTTTATCTTCCTGGGGGCAAGATTAAAACGCTATCGAAACACTGGTGCGACAGGCTTGGGATAGCCAGCCTTAAAGCTCGATTTCCTGTGTCCCCCGTGTTTACCCTCAGAGAATGGGATTAAGCAGCGTTAAAAAGGATATATATATATATATATATATAATATATATATATATATAATTATATATATATATATATTATATTATATATATATATATACTATATATATATTATATATATATAAAACCGATTGTGGTATGTGAGAATCAGTGATGGATCTGCTAGAAAAGTTATCAGACTGAGCTGCATCTTACGTAGCAGAAGACACAGGAAGAAGAGGCTGATTCGAACGTTGATTCGTATATGAGTACACGCGTGACCCGGAAGAAGCCATAATCTGTGATGATTGCTCAAGCAAGTAGCGCCTCGTCAAGAGAGGATGACAGGCGACTTGGGGGTCAGGTTGTAGTGATCACGACGCCTGCATTTTAGAGAAGCATTGATCAGGAGAGATTTATCGACCTTTCACCATGGTGGAGGATGACTCAATGGTCGAGTGAGAGACCTGTAATTTGATAAAGATATTACTAGCTAAAAAAAGGAAAATTGAGCTGCGTATTATCAGTGCTGCATAACGATTTAGGTTGGGCACGGGATGGAATGGACGCAGAAGCATGAAGCACCCATATACAACGATTACATTAGCCGAACGAAGTCTTAGACACAAACTTATGATCCGTCAAGGAAAGAACAGTTTGAACGTATAAAATGAGCAGTCGGAGTATGCCCGAAGATGTAAAGATAGGAAAGTTTAAGTCATGATAAGAGAAACAACAAGGTGGAGGGATTAAGAAATAGACACGAAGGACAGTATGAGCTGAGTAGTAGAATGGTGGTGGATATTGAGGGACAAACTCGAATTGGGTATCCAATATGTTCTGGACGCGAAATGCAGTACATAGACACAAGGTTTAGTTACAGGAAAAGCTCATACTGTCTGTAGTAGAAAGTGCTCATCTTTCAGGCGACTGATGACGAGTGTACAGAAATACTGATCTAGATTTGAAGCACACAACACAGGAACCATCGCAGCACTCGTCACTGTCCCGATATGAATGTAAGAACAAGTCACTGAGTTTATCTTAACATATCCCAAGTCCTCAACTGCTAATACAGGAGGGATCTACCAGATTGAACGAGATGACTACCCCGCAGAAGTGTCATGCTCTGAGTAGGACGTCTAAACGCAATACTTATAGAGACACACAGCGTTTGTAGCTCTAGTGCTTCGTTTTTGTGTATACTTCTGGATGTGAGTTCTCGTATTAAAAAAAAAGACAGACACACCCACATACAGAAATGTGAATCAAGTCAATGTAGTGTTGTTGATGAAGGTTTGCAGGAGGTGCGTGGAAATAAAAAATGATAAGAGAGAGTTGCGCTATCCTCATTAAATAATTCATATAGTATGGATTGGTCGACTAAGTACGCATGAACATGTCATAAAATCTGAGTGATCTTAAAACATCCGACCTCTCGGACCTCGAAGTGCTAAGGATTTTATAAGTCCTAATCTACTAGAACTGCTACTCTTAGAATTATTAAAACAACCGAGACTTCACGCGGTGATAACATTTCAAGTTACGAAAGCCATGTATCCACTCGAGTTCACCGTTCAGTAAATTTACTGTGTCTCCTTTATTGAGGTGTGATGATCGTGGATTGTGATATACCGATTGTCATCTATCTATCTTTTAGTTTTAATTATTATAAGTCTATCATGGAGATTATTTTAGAGCGTATTGTATGACATCCATGAGTAACAAAGAGAAAATAAGGTTAGCTGTTCATAAGATTGCAAATGAGAATAGATTATGCAGATTATGGCTGGAGTATATACGATCTTTTTTTTAAGATAGACTAGAAATGTAGGTTATATTCATGCATTCTTTCATTTATAGTGTATAGGTCCGTTTAATTGTGAGAAGAACTAAAAATTAAATGGGTAGCAATATAAACGATTTACTCTATTTGAATACCTCTTGAAGAAAAAATCTTAAGAGAAAATTAAAGTAAGCTGTGTTTTTTTATATATTATTTAATTTTTTGTCTCCTTGCGTCAGCTCCCGCGACGTAGATGTGGAGGTGTCCGGGGGGGGGAGGGCGAGTGGTGACCAACAATATCATGCGAGGTGAATAACTAGTAGTATATGCGTTAGATATGGAACGTGCATAGAAGTGAATTTGAATAGTCTGCATGAGAGTGTCTAAATAAAGAGAAATAAATTGCAAGAGTCTATAACGAGAGTGAAAGCCCTCACCCCTATACAGATACGAGACCATTTACAGTGGCAACTAAGCTTGAGCCCGTGTAGCCATAAGTCCATTCTCACTGGCTGTGCCACATATGACGCAAGCCGAAGGAACCCACTCTGGTATCGTTAAGCAGTTTCGAGCATATATTGAGTATCGGGCTTACCCCGACCCTGAACGCTTAGCAGATGTGCTCACGAGTCATGCACAAGACCCCCTAGGCGCGACTGTCAGAGGCTGTACGACGGTGCGAGTGCCCATCCATAGCATGCGATTTAATGGGCATGCATAAGGTGATATCATTCTTCGGCACTCTTGAGCCAGGAATTCACAATGTGTCTGATTAACGCTGAGCCTTACGAATGCCGCCACCTAGCCTAACGACTCAACGACACAGTGTTAGAGATTCGACTCCATATGGGTATTAAAGTTGGGTCCGCTATGCATGCGGGTTAGACACACAAGCCGACTCCTACCATCTTTCCATATGACCAAACCATCTTAGATGACACAAGCGGCTATTTAGCTTCCTTTCGACGCACAGCCACAAAACGCGCAACCACCTAATGTTGTTAGACCTAGCATTTATCTTGAGTGTTCGGTTATCGACACCTAAACCAATCACCACTTAGTGATTATCGAACATCTGAACACTCGGTCCTGCCATCTGGATCTAAACCTCTTACTTTCAACTACTATAGTGGCATACTCATTACACTACTGAGGACATATCTAGGGCCCTCTCATAGACGCAAAAGCTCGCTAAGCATTCTTTCAAAACTGTAGTCCTCACGTATTCACTTCCAGAACGATATATCTATTGCATAGTCCACGCTCCTCACTTCCACGGAGACTTTTCACTAACAGCCCGCGCTTCATCCTTTACTCTCGTCATCTAGATCGATCGATGACGTCTTACTAGAAAATATTTAAAACTGTCGAGATTTTGTTCCAGTTGCCTCACCATGCTACGACATGATTTCACTTTTGAGCTCCTCACCTACTACGGATCTACTGTCTCTTATCTACTCTCGACACCTATAGTATTTACATATAGAGTGAGCCATTCTACTCTCTTCTAGCCGCTCCAGTTCTCTTAAGCCTCTGGATTCACATCACAAATCAAGCAAGTCGCTGTTCAAATAAGCAAAAGTACCCTCCACTCTCTACTATTCTTCCATCAGTTTTAAGACCCTCCCTGCCATCCCTACCTAACAGTCTTTCATCTACCCATCTATATACAAATTAAATAAACATAGAGCACAAAACATTCCTGCCTCACTTGGCTATTAATATTAAAACAATTCATTCTCACTTCATTTATTTTTAGACGGATCATTATTCCAACATAATATATATCTAATTTCATTCAGAAGCCTGCCACAACGCCATAATATTGTTAATACCTACCTAGAGTCCCCTTTAAATCCTTCATCACGCAGTTTAGCAAGTCCTAACCCCTAAATAAAGTTTACTTTCTCTTTCAATTTGGCTTTCAATGATAAAATTTGATACACATCTTCTACCACTTTCAAATACTACACCTATGTTCTTAAACGTGAACTCCTCTATCACTCGTAAGGCAACGCTCTTCAACAGAAACCAGCATATACTCTTCCGCTGCATAAAACGCTGTATAACCAGCGGTGAGAGAAGAAAACTAAAATTTCCCTGTTAGACAGCGGAGTTCGTAAATCATGAAGAGGTGATGACAGGCGTTAAAAGAGTAAAAAAAAAAAAAAGAGGTGTGGGATTGATATGCTGCTGAAAGGCCAATGATACATACGGCGTAGAAAGGAAAGGTGTAGGAGAAATATATAAAGAAAAAGAGGAAAATATTCGAAAAATACATGAATAAGCCGGAAAGAAGAATAAACAAGGTAAATGAACAGTTTGAGAAATGAGATGAATTGGTACTTTTAAAAGACGGTCAATAACGGGAAGCGCGTCTTTAGCCTGAATAATGAATATGGCAAGGAGCACTTTCGAAAAAACATGCTAAGCATTGGCAGTAAATGAAGAGGTAGCTAAGTGGGAAGTGTTGTGTGGTTTTCGATGGTGTAAGAATGAAATC
This sequence comes from Trachelipus rathkii, assembly GCA_015478945.1. Lineage (NCBI taxonomy): Eukaryota > Metazoa > Arthropoda > Malacostraca > Isopoda > Trachelipodidae > Trachelipus > Trachelipus rathkii. The sequence goes on from JABUQX010109277.1 coordinate 7,651, forward strand.
CGGTAGTTTTGGGAAGGAGGTAACAGATAAGAAGTGAGAAAGTGAAGAATAAATGGAATTACCTGGTAAAATTAAATCAGAATGGAGGGCAGATTTGTTGACTGATGATGGACGTTGAGATGATACAAAAGCATTTATTTACGGGTATAAGTTCCAAAGGACTGGAGAGAGAGCAGTATAATAGCCCTGCTGTATACACATAGTCGCAGGGGATAGCCAGTGGTAAGTGAGAACGTTATAGGAGTAAGTTTTATTGAAGTATCGTACTAAGGAATGTATCTATGCTGGTTTGATTAGTTCGGTAAGACGTGTCAGTCGAGTTTGACTGAGAGTTTTGGCGAAGAAACAGGGTGCGATTTAGAAGAGTGGTAAGATGATTCGTGTAGCAGAATCAATCTTACATTGAACAAATGACTGAGAAAATGAGAAGAAAGAACAGGAATTAAGTGGGAGGAACAGGCGCGTCTGTGACAGGTGTTATTGATATAAGGTATTGGTGGTAGGGCTTCTGAATGAAATCAAAAGTATTTGTATCCGACAGTGAAGCGTAGTGCTATTAGAATAAAACTAGGCAGTATATTATTAGTGGAGTGAAGGCAGGGGAATGGTGTTACGTCTCCTTGGCTATTTTAATTTGTATATAATGAATGGGGTTATGAAAAATTAGAGGTAGGGGTGGCAGGGAAGTTGGAAAAATGATGGGAATGGAAGACCAGAGTGGAGGAGTGCCGATGCTTATTGTACCACTTCGATCGATTGTCTCGATTAGATAATGATAGTTATGTGAGAGGTTGTGGAGAGTACGAATCTGACAGGCGAATGTTGTAAGTGACATAGAGTAATGTGATAGGGTAAATAAGACAGTCGGCGTATTAATTGGTTGGGAGCGGTTGTTGCGCGATAAGGATGAGTGATAAAAGAGAGAGATAGGGGTTTCCAAATAGATGTAACAGAGAGTAAGGGATTGGTGATGTACGCTCTCGAGTGGAGTTGAGGAGAGATCCGGGATGCTGGGTGTGAATAGCTAATTTCAGAGGGCTTATGGTGAAGAGCGAGTTAGATCAATAGTAAGGAACGGAACTTATCTTGAGTTATAAATATTTAGGCGTATGTGGAAGAGGTGTCGAAATAGGATGAAGACGAGTTGAGTATGAGTGACACATGAGCGTGAATTTAGAGTAGGGGTCAAGGTTGGCGAGCTTGTACATATTAAGTCAATATTGACGTGGTTGTAGTCCGACTGCACAAGGGCTAAGATCCTAGGGAGAGTGCGTGCTAGAGGTTGCCTGGGCATGGATGCAGCTTAGTCAGTTTGTTCAGACCAGAGTCGTTACTGTTATATTTAATATGTAGTTAGTGAAACTATGGTGCAGAGAAGTATGAGATAAATCTAAGGTGCAGTCTGTTCAGATCGATAATTTCAAGGGCGTTTATAGGTGGCGAGAAGAATGAACACGAACGAGGAATGAATGTTGTCATCGTAGAGAGGATGGGTGATCATTCTACTATCCATGTATTACTGTGATCGAGTTTTTGATTATTTGTTAGTTGTTGCTAAGGGGACCCCACCATATTGAATGTAGAAAAAAAGTAATAACGATACTGAATGAATTTATTAGTTTTCCCCCAATTGCTGCTCTGAGGAAATTATAGAAATGAGGCTTAGGAGGTAGGAATATCTAGATGGCATTAGATCTGGATACTTTCGCGGAGGTTAAGAAAGGTTTTAGGTAAAAGGATCTTTAGATTCAGGTGGCATTTGCTCGTTAACGCTAAGTAGGCTCCCAGAGACCTCCACCGATGTAAACGAGGGTCGCAGACGGCTTTTTAGAAGACTAATGATAGGGAACATTTGATCAGCCAGAAGCATAATTTACTTTAACTGTCTTAAATATCTAGTTACCACATATGACCTTCAGAGAGATTAGTATCTATATTAATGTATTTTTTTTTTTGAGCAATCAAGTATTAAGAATAAATGTGTTATGGTATTCAAAAGCTTTTTTTGTGTCTGTATCCTCACGTTTGAACAAAGGATAGTCGTCAACAGTTGATTGCATGACGTCCTTATGATGTAGTGTTCTGTGGAATCAGACGGTCAAGAATCATAAGAGTGAGTAACAAACTGAGTCCTTTAGATTCGGTTGATCTGTACTTGATGATGGAATATAATCTGATATATCGTACTTGTTGGGAGAAACTAAGAATACGCAAGTGGAAACTATGATAATATCGAGAGAACGAGCAGAGATATTGCGTGTACTATAAGTAAAATAAAGCAATTTTCAATTAAAACATAGTGAAGACTAGCCAGAATTGATGTCTTCAGTACTTAGCTTAAAGAAAAAAAAAATTATGAAAAATAAATAAAATAAATTAATAAATAAAGTACTTGAAATAACTAAATAAAAAAGGGGGGGGGGAAAAATAAAAAAGTTTTGGTGCGTTTGTTAATAGGAGGAATGAGGAACTAGGCTATCTCTAGTAAGTTTAGTTAAGGTGATTGCGCCAAAAACCAAGGTGACCATTACAAGTCTGGATGCTCTTGCTTACTCGTAAGGAATTTTTTTTTTTCACTTATTACTAATTTATAAAGTAGTTAAAAAGGTTGTACTTGCAAATTATGCACGCATTATGTCAATAAACTACTTAACGTTTCGAATATATTAAGTGAGCATCATAATGTGAGGGAACAGATGGGTGCAAGTATATATGATGGGCGAAATTTGTATATTTAGTTTCTTAAAAATGTACTAAAGAGTTTTCTTATCACTAAAAGAAAAACAAAGAAAAAATTGTGTATCCTCCGAAAAGTGGAGTGTTTAAAAGAATAAAAGTGATCTTTTATTATGTATCTAACTTTGCCTTGATAAAAATTGACAACCGCTTTCCTCAATCAAGTCATTATTTTTATCTAGTGTCTATTTTTGATGTATCGTTTAATTAGCAAAAAAAATTTTTTTTTTTGAATGGAAGAAATGAAAAAGGTACAAAAATAAACTTTATATTTGGTCAAAATCGAAAATTGTTTTCATGAACATTATATATCAACGAAATAATACGTTTTAAAAGATTTTATTTCAATGATTTTCGCGCCTGTATTTCACCAGTCAAATCACTGTGTATTACGTGTATGTCCCATCGTCTCTAATATCTATCTATCATTGTACGAATGTCCTGATAGATATCTGCACAATTTAGGAAAATAGTCATGATGGGTTTTGATAAAATGCAGTTTCATGAACATATGATCTTCCAAAGCTTTAAAACTTCATTAGTTCTTCAACGCAATCGTATTCTGGACATCGATGGTTTCCAACAAAGTTGTTCAGGACTAAATTAAAGGCTTGCCATGCTCTCTTTTCTGTATCACTCATCTTTTGAAATGAACATTCTTCATACCTGCATTCAATTTGGCATCACTAATGTGCGGAAACTTCAATTTTATGAAATCAAATGTTGGACTTCACTCAAAGCTTTGACCAAATTTTTCATGAACCAAAGTTTGGTGTGAGGAGTTGGAAGTAAATTTTGACGAAGGTTGACTAAAGGTTAAACCACATTATGAGAGTCAGATTGAAATTCATTTCGAGGTGGCCATTTACATTGTTGGATAAGATCTGTAAATCACGGCAGTTTACAGAAGACAAAGTTAGGGATTTGTAACACTAATGTTAAATCGATATTATTATTACAATGGGAGGGAGACATGAAAAATGAAGGTGAAATAAGAGGTAAAGCAGGTCTTCGCAAATAAATGCTTGAAGAGAATAGTTGGAGTAAGAAGCCAGGGGTTATTTCGAATGCGTTGTTGTGAATAGGACATCAAAGGGTTAAGAAACAGATTTGGAGGAGGAAGTAGAGATGGGGGTGGGGGGTCACGTGATGAGAAGACCACAGGAATATTTGACAAGAACTGCAAGTGAAATCCACAAGGGAGATAGTGTAATAACAAGGAGATCACTACTGAAGGATACCGAGAGTTGGGAAGAACTGAATGGAAATTAAAGCGGTCGTAGCCAACAGGACAAGATGGCGAGTCATAACGGAAATCCTATCCTTCTTCGAGGAGCAAAAGGAAAGAAAATAGTAAGCAATTTATATTACTCATAGTTTTTCATCTGGTCAACTATCCCATAAGCAAAAGAATGGTGGGTGTTTGGTATAAGCGACTTACATACCTAACAGCAACGAGCCAACCTAAAAACAAAAAGATTAAAAATAAATTTTATTTTATTAAACAAAAACACAAAATTAATGTTAAAGACAAAACTGCGCATGTGTGTGTATTTCAACATTTCAGAAAATGAAATTCTGTTTTAAAATCACAAACCTTCCAGTGGTGGGTCACATTTCAAAGCAGTGAGTAATAATTCCATAGTCTCATTACTTTCAGTTAACTTCCTTTTTTGCTGTGATGTTTTCGGATGTGTCTTTCCACGTATCGTTTCTGGTTACAAGCATAATCGCATTCGAAACAATTGTAAAGTTTCTTATCAGAATGCCTTAACAAGTGAGACTGTAAATTATGCTTATCATTACAACTGTAACTACATTCTGGGCATTGAAATAACTTTGTATTGGTATGGGTCAAGGCATGTTTGGTCAGGTTTCTCTTAAAATTTGTTTCATACTCACAGAGTGTACATTTTAATAGCTTTGTTGGTAAATGAATCATTGAGTGTGCTTTTAAGTTACCAGTTCTGTTCGTTTCAAATTCACATAAAGAACATTTAAATAATTTTTTCTCGGAATGTATTCGCATATGTATATTTAGCTCATTCTTCCTATTGAACCCAGTACTACATTCAGGACATTTGAATAATTTAGTACCAGAATGATTGTAAGAGTGCATCTTCAAGTCATATTTATTATTACTTTCATAGTCACATTCATTACATTTAAACAACTTTACAGATGAATGAGTAAGTAAATGTCTCTTCAAATTTGCTTTTGAATTACATTCGTAATTATTGCATTCTGTACATTTAAATAACATCTTATTTGAATGTGAGAGCAAATGCCTTCTAAAATTTCTTCTAATTGGAGTCTTATAATCACATTTTGAACAATTGTACTCTTCTACTTCTAAATGTAGTACATTATGAGCATTGAATATGGACTCATCATGGCAAGCGTATTTACAAACTTTACATTTGATGAAATCGTCTCTTGGAATTAATATATTATTGGCCTCTTTACGTAAAACAGGGCTGGTGGATGGCCCTTCCTCCCCCTCCTTCAAATCATCAGACAGAAGATCTTGAGCCTCACTTTTATCTCCTTGTTCTGAATCGGACATCTGAAAACAAAAACATTAAAGGTTGTAGTATAAGGATGGTGCTTTCGTGACTGATGAAATGGACGTGAGGAGAGAGTGGAGGAAACACTTTCAAAGGAGGAGGTAATAGGTAGAGTGAGAAAGTTGAAGAATGTAAAATCCACGGGTATAGATGGAATTACTGGCGAAATGATCAAGAATGGAGGCAAGATGATGATTGAATGGATTTGGAAGTTGTCTAACAAAGCATTTGTGGAGGGTGTAGTTCTGAAGAATTGGAAGATAGCAGTGATAGTACCCTTGTATAAGGGTAAGGGTGATAAGGGGAACTGTAAACACTACAGGGAAATTTGCTTATCGAATGTTGTCAGGAACATATATGATGATATTTTGGTCGAAAGAGTGCATCTAGTGACTGATAAGCTGATTGTTGAAGAAAAAGGTGGTAGAGGATATGTAGATCAAATTTTTCCATTGAAACAAACAAGTAAGGACTATTACTCAGCTCTCGATTTAATCTTTCGAACTAGTGAGACCCATAAAACGCTTTGTTTACACAAACTTTCAGATCCATTTCAACCACAATCCTTCGCCCTCCATTCTTGAATCATGCTTCACCGGTAATCCTCCAATCTATACCTGCAGGACTTCCTATTTTTAAATATACTTTAAGACTATACTATTACCTCCTCCCTCTAACTTACACTGGCGACGAGAAATTTTGTTTAAATGGATCGTCATGACCTGTTTTCTATGTGTTTCGGTAGAGCTGAAAACGAATATAACCTCAAAATTTTTGCACAACGGGCTTATTTTTTTGTAATTTTTGCATATTTCATAAACTAACAATATAAATTCACAGAGTGTAAAGGTGCTGTTGTTTTAACTATTTTCTTGCGATTTTTATGAAAAAAAATGTGCCATCGCCAGCAATTATAGAAGCGTATAATAAGTGAACCAAACAATAGATAAAAATAAACGCCAAATACACAGAAAGAACACATGTTTAAAGCGAACTCGATAAACACATAATAAGCCTCGTCGCGACGTTTTTCATAGTCTATTTGCCTAGATCATTTGTATCCTGCGTTGAATGTGATAGTGTGGTGATATTAATATTATTGATGATAAGTATATATATATTATATATATATATATATATATTATATATATATATATATATATATATATATATATATAATAATAATATATATATATAATATATATATATATATATATATAGTAAAGTAGTAATTTTCTTTCTTTAATCTACTTGTAGGAATTCCCAGGAATGGGAGTAAGGTGCGTGACGAACTGCGGAAAAAGAAAAGCGTAGAAGCAGACATAAGTCGAAAAGGGAGAAGCGCTCCCGCAGCCGTTACCGCCCCCTCAGTACGCGATTAATTAGCGAGAACTCACGGCAATCCAGAATCCACCCTAAAGCTTTCATGGACAGCGATGGATCCTCACTATGGTTTAGATCGTCAGTGTAAAGGGTTCGATCCCTTGCGCAGGCTGTGGCCACAACCATGACCCTCAGAAGCAATACCCCCGCCATTCACTCTGTTATACCGCCTTTCTTACGTCGCCTCGTACCGAAAACTCCAATTTCTCTCCTCAGACATTCCGTTGGTTCAGCCGCTGATGTCCATATCCACTGTTCTCTTATCGTCCTCCCACCGTCGGGTTCACCACAACAACAGTAGCTCTCCACTACCATTCTTGTCACGACTAATCCAAACCGACACTATCATCTCTGTTTGCCTTTCCACAGGGACGCAACCATCTCAACATACTTCTTTCATTTATTCTCTCATTTATAGCCCCTTGTCGCACATTCAACACATCTCTGCTATACGTCAATGTCCATTTATTATTAATTCTGCTCACACGTCTGCTAGCATGCCCCTAAGATGTCCATCTGAACACATTAAAATTTAGATCTATACTTCTTTTTCCAGACCATAGTCCTCACTACCATACTCTAAAAAAACAATATTAATTTTAAAAAAATGAACACCTTTTCGGGGGTTAACAAACATACCCGCTCAACTAGTAGACGGACTCTAGCGCACCTCACCATAGACTTAGTCTCTTGTACATTCACCAACGATTACTTAATTGCACCAAGAACCTTCCCTGCCGATTAACTTTTCCATCTACTAGACATGTGTCTCTGCCATCAACCGCGTCGGACGTTCCCTTCTCATACACACACTATACCCTAAAAATATTTAAACTCAGTACACTTGCTACCGAAGCCTGCTCACCATCTATACGAAGCTTCACCTGAGGACCTGTCCTCACATTCACGACAACCATAACCTTAAACTTATCTACGTTACTTTCAAACCCTTCCTTTACATACCGCCTGCCAAATCTCTCTACCAATCCACTCTCAAAACACTCTTCAGATTCGCCCTACAGAACCGAGAATATTCGATTCCGGCATATATAATAGGGACCATCGGGCACCTCACCGACTCCACTCATCCCATTCTTCCATCATTCTAACACATTTCCTGCCATCCACCTCGAATCTTTCAGAGAGCACATTTCGTCACCAGTAGGAAGGTAAGTGCACACTGATATCTAAGGTAGTCTGCCAATCTCCATCATTCTAAACACCATTTCCTGCCATCCCCACCTCGAATTCTTCATACCCCATCCATATACAATTGAATAACCAAGGAGACATAACACACCTGTCTCACTCCGCTATTATCCCTAAACCAATCACATTGACACCATTTATTCTTAAACAGGCATCATTATCCTATAGTCATACATTCTTTGAATACCATCAGGAAGCCTACCACGCAACAACATATAAATCACTAATACCTGGCTTAACTGCAAGGTGATCTTCCCAGTCATTTGTAAGTGACCGATAAAACTCTCCATATTCTTCCTGAGAAATGTCTTCGGGATTTCTCGTCCACAACGGTTTTGTTTTAATGAATTCTTCAATCCTCCATATACCACTCCTAAACGCAGACCTTGTTCTTCAACGCAAGTTCAGTCCCGTCAAGTCACTCGATCGCACTCTTCGAACCAAATACCAAGCATAACCTTCCTACACACTCATAAACTTATTCCCACGCTATAATTTACAGTTCCCTTTTCGCTCCTTACCTCCTTATATAAGGGTACTAATTACTGCTCTCCTCCAATCTCTTGGAACTATAACCCTCCATAAACGCTTTTAAATCCACAACTTCCCAATCAATCAATCACCATCTCGCCTCCGCTCTTGATATTTCACTAGTAATTTCATCTATACCCTGCAGATTTAGCGCATCTTCAACCTTTCTCACTCTAACCCATTAACCTCTCTTACTAATCAACCTCATCCCCAAAATACTATTCCTTCTTGCAACCATCAAAACCAACACACATTACTAACACCTCATCATTACTGTTAATATGTGCAGATTTTCGAAGTGTTCTTTCCACCCTCCCCTAACATCCATTTCATCATTTACATAAGCACCATCCCTATTTCATTATTCTAAGTACAGATTCCCTATTCTCATTCTTAAAACACTTTTCGCGCTTCTCTTCCAGGAAAGAGCTTTCCTATTCCCTGTATGTCCTCATTCATGCCTCCTTAAAAACATGTTCATTTACAAATCGTTTCTTTTCTGACCTTTTAGTTATTTCTTTTTTCCTCCTTTATATAATTCCAAGCATCTTTCTTTTGAAACTTCTTCATCATTTGCTTTTAGTACATTCAATCACGCCTCTTTTTTTACCTTTAACCGCTGTTCATCACCTCTTCATTCCACCATTCCTTATTATTAATAATTCCATACTTTATAGCAACATCCACACACTTCCTTTGGACACTACTAACATTGCTTCCTTCATTTGCCCGCAGATTTGTTCAGTATCAACTCGTTCACATTAAACCGATTTACTAGCGAGCGCTTTTACACATACTTATCCTTTTTGTCTTGTTCACCTTAACTTCTCACTCTTAATTATTCCCATACTTCCTTTCTATCACCTTCCTCTCCATCCAAGCCCCCACTAACTTAATTTACATAGAACAATATAATGATCTGATAATCCCATCCTAAACCCCTCACTATATATATATATATATATATATAATATATATTATTATTATATATATACTATATATTAATATAATATATATTATATATTCTATATATAATAATCTATATATATATATATATTATATATATATATATATTAATATATATATATATATCGGTATATATATACATATATATATTATATATTATTATATTAATATATATATATATTATATATATAATAATTATATATAATATAAATATATTATATATATATATAATAAATATATATATATAATATTATATATATTATATATAATATATATTATATATATATATATATATATATATATATATATATAATATATATATATATAACGGTATATATATATATATATATATATATATTATATATTATATATATAATATATATCTATATAATATATATATATAATAGTGATATATAATATATATATATATATCTTTCTTTCTTCTTGTTCTTCATCTTCCTCTTCATCATATTCCGTAAGGTGCGCTACAAGCATCGAAAAGAAAAGCAGTAGGAAGAACATGACAAACGTCGAAAAAAAGCCCAGCCTTTACCGCCCCCTCTGTACCATTAATTGTGAGAACTTCGTCACAAGACAGAAAATCCACTATGAAGCATCATGAGACTGCGACGGACCTCACTATGGTAAATCGTCAATGTAAGGGTTCATCCCCTGGCCTCAGGTGGGCCACACCATGCCCCCATCACAAACCCCGCATTCTCTCCTATCATGCACCTTTTTCTCGCCTCTGCCACACTCACATTTTTCTCTCCTTCAGACATTCGTTCCACACCAAACTCAATCCAACTTCTCTTCGGTTCTCCAGCCGTCGGTTTCCCCAACACCTTCATCCACTATACATAAACGCTAACTCAACCGACTTCATTCATCCCTTTTCACATGACCATACCATCTCAACATACTTTTCATTTATCTTCTCATTACACCCTTTCTCACCACTACACAACTCCTAATGTACGCTTCATTCCTCACTTTATTAATGCTTTTCACACCTAGCATGCCCCTAAGATTGTCCATTCTGAACACATTGAACTTTCAATCTATACTTCTTATTCAGACCATAGTCTCACTACCGATACAATAACCAAGGGTAACAAACATACCCTCAATGTAATGACTCTGGCGCACTCAAACTGTAGTCCCTTTACATTCACCAACGATTTAATGGCAACCAGCCACCTTCTGCCATTCAAACTTTCCTACTACACTCTGCATCATTCCGTTCCCTTCTCATCCCAACACATAATCCTAAATTTTTAAAACTCAGACACTTGCTTCCACTGCTCATCATCTAACAATAACTTCACACTGAGGACTGTCCTCAATCACAACATAACCTTACTTCTTATCTACGTTTACTTTCAAACCCCTCCTTTTACATACCTGGCCAAATCTCTCTACCAACTCCTCTCAAACTCTCTTCAGACTTCGCCACACAGACCCAAATCATCCGCATACAATAGGTAAGGCACCCCCACTCCTCTCCATTCTCCATCATTCTAGTACCCCATTTCCTGCCATCCCACCTCGATTCTTTCATAACCCATTCCATATACACATTGACTAACCAAGGAAAACATAACACAACCCTGTTCTCACTCAGCTATAATCCTAACCCAATCACCATTGACACCATTTATTCTACACACGGTTTAAATAAATATAAGTATATATATATATATATATATATATATATATATATATATTATATATATATTATAAATATATATTATTATATAATATATATATATTTTATATATATATATATATATAGTATATATAATAATAATGATATATATATTATATATATATATATATATAATATATATATATATATAATATATATAATTATATATATATATATATATATAAATATATATATATATATATATATATTAATATATATATCTATATATATATATTCAAATTGTTTAAATTTCACTTACAGATCAGATACTTAATTAAAATGCCACGAAATTGTAAAAATGATCAAATACTAAATTTTTACATTTGGTGGTGAGGTAAGTGAAGTCCCAATGAGAGGGATTAGTTACTCCCTAATAAAACAAAAGCAATAAAGATGATTTTGAAGTTAAGCTTGGTGATCAAGATAAATCTTGGGGCACCTAATATTTGCTGTGCGTCTTGTGTAACATTACATAGTGGTTGGCTTAATGGACAGTCCAGACATATGTCATTTGCAATTCCAAATGGAATGGAGGGGAACCAAAGGATCACGCAATGTACTGTTAATTTTTACATTACAAAAATTGTTGGAATAACAATCAAGACCCAAGAAGACCATTTAATATCCAAACCTACCTTCGCTATTTAGGCCTGTACCTCACAGCGAAGAGCTTCCCATCCCTGCACCACCTAAAAATGTGAATCTCCTGTCAGAAAACTCCGACGAAAAAGAATTTACCAATTACGTCAGAAAATGACGACTTGAAGAACCTTGATTATGATGGATATGTCAACAGAAACCCTCTAGAATTAATCCAGCATGAACTCAATGATGCTAGTTCACGATCTATCATTGTCCAAAGAAACAGGCAGAACTAATGGCATCTAGATTATAGGGTTGGAATCTCCTTGAAAAGGGGACCTACAATTTCCTCTTATCGGCGACGCGAAGAAGAATCCGACACTTTTTCTCGGTAGACGGCAGTTTAGTGTTATTGTACTGATTTGATTCATAGTGAGTAGAATTAAGGAGACTGTCATGAGCCTAAGGAATTGGAGATTGGTTTATAATTCTGTCTAAAACAGTTTTAAAAGCGTGGCTCTCAATAATGGAAAGTGTGAAAAACTTCGACTCCTATTTGGCCTATTGCCCATAATGAAAGAGACCGTACGAACATACATGAAAAATTTTGTTATCCGAAAATACGATACGTAAAAGCATTTCTGGAATATATGCGGCGTTTAAAAGTTATATTCACTTTTGTTAGGTCTCCAACAAAGATATACTAAAATTGTTGTTTCATATGCGAGTGGGATAGCAGAGATCGCAAAAATCATGTTGTTGTTAAGAAGCAATGGCCTAAAAGAAATCTAATACCTGGGAATAAAAATGTAATTTTTCAAGCACTTGTGAAACCTGAACACTCGTATATCTTCCTCTTTTGCACATCAAACTCGGGTTAATGACAAATTTTGTAAAACGATGGATAAAAGTGGTCAGGGTTTCCTATACTTAAATACAAATTCCCTAGGATCAGGGAGGCTAAAAATTAAAGAGGGTATTATTTGGTAGGCCCAAAATAAGGGAGCTATGACGGACGCATCAACTTTTTGGATGAAAGTTTGAATAATGATTGAAAAACCACACTGCATGGAGAAAATTCTTTAAAAGGTCATATTGGTTTCTAGGCAATATTAAGGCCAACAACTATGAAGAACTTGTTTCCGAACTCCTTCGAAATTATAAAGCAATGGGATGTAACATGTCCCTAAAAATACTTTCCTCATTCAAAACTTGGACTTTTTTCCTAACTGCAATCTAGGCGCTATAAGCGATGAGCATGGTGAGCGATTCCACCAAGATATTTCAACTATCGAAAAACGTTATCAGGGAAATTGGAATCCAAATATGCGGCTTGCAGACTATTGTTGGGGACTTAAAGGGATGTTCCTCAAGCAACTACATAGAGAGAATCTCAAAATCTCTTTTAAATTGCAGAAGTATATAGGTGAGTAAATTAACTAAAGCTTATCATTTTATAACAATATTAAATTTTTAATTTTGTATTACAAAAAAAACCTAGCCGTTACAACAAAATGATATGCAAATTCGGAATCAGCGCACAAAACTCCATAAGAAACACCCATTTTTACTCATTTAACAGACAAAAAGTAAAATTTTGTCGTCCAGTGTTATCTGAAAATACCTATTTATTCTTCCACCATCAAACCCACACACACATTAACTATCACCTCTTTATTACTGCTAATATTATGCAGATTTTCAAAATGTTCCCTACACATTCTCCTCAGATTCATTTACCTATTTACCTGTTCATTTACCTACTTTTCCTCCTATGTATGCATCTTTTAATCTTCCTTTTTTTCCTCCTTACATGTATCCATACACCTTTCTTTTGAGACCTCATCATTGGCTTTTAGCACAATCAACCATGCCTCTTTTTTCTTTTAACCTTTTTTTTTTTGAGTTCACACCTCACGGGTATAGCCCTATTTTAGGAGGGGAACTTCTCTAGGTAATTGTTACCTAGAATCCGGACTAGGGATTGAACCCGGCCCTTGCCATAAGATTCTGTCGCTTCTACCTCTTCATTCAACCAATCATAATTGACAATTTTACTTTCTACTTTAACACATCCACATACTTCTCTTGCAATACTAACAAAAGCTTCCTTCATTTCCGTCCAGATTTGTTTATTTTCACCTTGTTTACATTCAACTTATTTATTTTCAAGTGTTCTCACATATTCTTATAACCTTGTTCACTTAACTTCTCACTCTTAATCCTCCTCAATTACTTCATTATCACTTTCTTCTCAATCGTAAAACATGATCATCAGATATTCCCATTCCCAACCCCCTCACTGATTTAACGTCCATCACATATTTCAACATTCCCATCTTCACCAAACAAAATCAATCATACTTTTCCCTTCAATACCATCTCTAACTACCTCAACTCTTGTCTACTTATGAATACTCTTGTGCCCAAAGAATGTATTACTTACACACAATACCTCCCTCCTCATAGAATTCAATCATCTTCCCATCATTCTCATTTTTTCACGCAGCCCAAAAGGTACCTGTTATACCATCCCTTTTTAGATCATCTATCCAACTATTTAATTCGCCCAACAAGTGTTTAACAATCTAAAGCTTCTATTCACCTCATCTAAGACATGATTCACATTATCCCAGAAAGTCACACACTCCAAAACATCACCTTCAGATGAACAATATGTTACAGTCACACATACCTTAACCCTTTCAAACTTAAATTTAACCATTAGAATTCTAGTACTTACACAAACGAAATCCACGATAGCTTTATGACACAGGGTACTCTTCAGAATCGCAACACCACCTCTCCCGCTCTCCGCTCCAGCACACACATATTTCACATCACACTACTCATTTTCACCATTTTCTTTCATCTTTGTTTCAGTCGCAGCAAGAAATCAAATTTACCCTTTCTAAAAACATCCATCACCCCTCTCTTTTTCTCTTCACTATTTATTCTGATAACATTCCATGTACCCAGATGATTCACAATTTCGCCAAAAGATAGGTCACTTACAGCGATCACAACCTTCTCCGAGGCATGCATTAGCATTCCTGGAAAGAGATAAGTGGTAATGGGTGGCCAACCCAACTACCACTGTCTCTTTAGTCGTCTTCTAAGACCCGCAGAACATACGCTGTAAGAATTCTTTCTTCCCCACACACACTGATATATGAAAAAGGCATTGTATGTACCAGTATTTTTACTGTTTTATGGTCTGTTAATGATTTGGAGAGTCTACTCCAATGTAAGAAGGGTGTGGATTAGAGGTGTACCGGAATTCCGGCCGGAATTTGACATTTTTTTCCGGTTCCGGCCGGAACCAGAATTACTAACATACTGTACTTGATAATTAAAAAATTTGCTGGAAGGGATTTTTTTTACATAACCCATAGCCCATCTTCTAACAAAATATAATAGTAGCCTTGTGTAGAATTTATACACACTGTATTACATACCTACAGTATTATTGAAATAAAGTGTACTCAAATATCTCAAAATATAGGATAATAAGATACTCATTAAATTCAAATTTAAAATCCTAAAATAAAAAATATATATATATATATATATATTATATATATATATATATATATATATATATATATATATATATATATATATATATATATATATATATATATATATATATATATATATATATATATATATATATATATATATACTAAATATATATTGCAATGGAATACATAGTCAAACTGGTCCTATGCCAGTGAGTAGTTAAAGAAATAAATGACTCGTTTAAATATTTAGCTATCCATATATCTGTAGTAAATGATATCTGATCAGCCTTAGATAACTTCTCGAATACTGCTGATCTCAATTTACTGTATGAAGTTGATAACATCATCTCTCTACAAAAAAATATTTTCTACTAGAAACAAGATATTTTGGTTGAAGATGGGCAACAAGTACTATGAGTCCCTGCTCTTCAGTGATTGTGAATAGCTGGTTACTCATTGCAATAAAATTTATTATTTTCTGAAGAATTGCCTGTGATTTGGGGTCATTGATATGGCAAATTTTTTGGGGGAAGAAATTTTCCTCAAGACTCCCTTGTTTCACGGCTTCGATCTTTCGCTATTTTGGGGTGTCCAGTGTTCTAGAAAATACAGGATTCTCCCATTTACTATCCAAATTTTTGACTTCCAGATATTCTCTTCTGTGTCCATATGTTTATGAAGTGGCGTTGCATTAAATGTTTTTGGTGAACTACCTAGTTTTATTTTTTTTTTCATATTCTACTCTCTATTAAAGATTTTGTAACATAATAATAAATAATGTAATAATAATGTAATAATAAAAATATGTTTTACGAATGATGGCATTTTAAAACAATTTTGTGAGAATATTATTATGATGACATCTGTAATCAATTAATGAATAAAAACTTTATCAAAATCTGTTTATATATATATATATATATATATATATATAATATATATATATATATATATATATATATATATATATATATATATATATATATATATATATATATATATATATATATATATATATATATATATATATATATATATATATATATATATATATATATATATATATAATTTTTATATTGACGTTATATAGAATTATTTATTTACATTTCTTTATAGTTAAAGAAAAGATTATTACTGGAATTCCGGCCGGAAATTTTTGGGGGATTCCGGCTAATTCCGGTTCTGGCCAGAACCAAAAATTTCAGTTCCGGTACACCCCTAGTATGGATATGAGAGCAAGAGGGTCAAACCATTATTATTATGAAAACCTTACCTCTTCTTTGACATATTCAACAAAATTGACTGGTTTCTTTACTAAATCCTTATCATCATCATCATCCTCACCAGCTTCGCTTCCTTCTTCTGTGTCCTTCATTTCTCCATCAGATCCCTATCAATATTCGAAATGAATGAATATAAATATTTAGTGAATAAGCACAAAAAAAAAAATAAAAAAAAATTATTATTAATAAAAATTAAACTATTGGAATATTTTTTACCCATAAGAGATTACTAAAAATGTGACTAGCATTATGAAAGATAATAATGGAGAATAAATATATAAATTTAAACTCAATTTTTATAATATTGAAACAATGAACATTAAGTTCTAAAATTAAATGTAGCGAATGTAATACAGAGAAGCCAATCCCACTTCAGTTTATGATCTCTGAAAACCCTTTATCAAATTGGTCAACGATAAATTTAAATTCTAATGATAAAAATTTCATCATTTTAAGTCTTAATCTTGTAAAAACCCTGACAGAAAAGATCCACGATCAACACATTACTAAATCCATGTACCCTGATACATATTTGATAGTTTCATTTCCATTAAAATTTGAAAAACCCTTACTACAATACCTGATCAGACTCTGAATGTTCGCCTACAAATTCTGTTTCTTGTAAATCTGGACATTCGAAAGGTTCATCTTTTATTTTAACTTCAATTTTCGATGGGGGTACTATCTCAGACTCACATTCAACAACTAATGATTCCATTTTGTTTTTTATTAAATAGTTAAAATCTGATAATTAAAAAAAAATTTAAATATTAATATTACTATTATCAATAATTATTATGAAATATAATAATAAAAATCAATATTTACTAGATTGCTTCCCTTTTTTATTTTTACCGTATATATAGTTTTGCAATAGTTGTGCAAAATTGATTGACTATAAAATTTATACATTTAATTTTTGTATATCAAAATTTGGTATTTTTCACCATATTTGAAATAGCCTATTTGGTGGTCTAGCTACATTAAGATGTTATTTGACATTAATTGAAGCCTGCAAGGTATTAGTCATTATGAAAGCCTTTTACAAATGGGGAGTTCTGTTTTGGCAAACTTTGAGGGGAAAAAATTTAAGACTTATTGTTATGTCTATAAAGTGTTATCAATATATTAAGATCTTGAGAAAAACAGAAAGGACTCAAAAATGCATTCAAAAATCTGTAGTTTCAAGAAACCTTCAAATAAAGATATACCGTAGGTGATGTACAAATGAATCAAATATTGAAAAAAATGTTACTCATTGATTTTAGATTATTCATTTTGGTAATTGTGGAGTTCATCCCAGTGTGAGTCAATTAAATACTGTATTAAAAATAGAAACATTTAATGTGCAAAAATAGTATAAAAAATTATTTGAAGTTTTTGATTACTGATTTTTGTATATTTTCTCTATATTTTAAAGAAAAATTAAAAATAACGAACCAAAAATTTTAATCGGCTAATTTTGTCATTTTTATAGGGATACTACTAAATTAATGTTTTTTCTGATTATTGGTAGCTATATCAATTTCATTAATATTTTTTTGACAATTAATAATTTTTTACAATTTGATTATATAGAAAAATTTGGTAATTGTTAAGTTCAACAGATTCTAAAAAAAATTAATCGATGTTTTGATATTCCTAGAAGCAACTCTACCAAATATTGTTAATAAAAAATTCCCAAATTTACGATATTTTTATAAGCAACATTATTCATTATTTTCATTCAATCATTTCTTTTCAAAAAATCTATAAGGTTATGATAAATTTTGTTAAGTAGATAGATTTAATGTGTATAATTAACAAAACTTATCAAAACCTAAACTTAATGTGTCCTAAAACAAATTTAAACAAACAAAAAAAATTGTTGGATTGATTAAATTTAAACCTGAGAGAGGTTTGGCACCACTTTTAGTACTTTTACATGGGGATGAAAGATATATATAAAAACGTTTATTGAGAAAAAATATCAATATTTCGTCAGAATCTGTTAAACTCGACTAATACCAAAAATTTTGACAAATGAATTTTGTGTACCATACAATAGAATATATATATATATATATATATATATATATATATATATATGGGGCTATATATATATATATATATATACTAAAAATATATATATACTATATATATATATATATATATATATATATATATATATACCTGCTGCTGTATATATAACTATATATATATATATATATATATATATACTGTAAATTGGGGCAATTCGGTCCAGTGGCTCAAAATAGCATTTACAATGTAAAATATATCTTTAAAGAAGTAAAATAATGTGGCTTTATGTCTTAGGTATTAATTTTTTATGAAACTTTTAATTTAAGTCCATTAATTTTGTGATTTTTTTTTTCCTGAGCACTATTAAAATCAGGAAGAATTTTATTAATATTGCTTAGAATCATACAGGTCAAAATAATTGTACTACATTATTGGTACCAAGATATAAGTACTTAAAAATAGTTTATACCTTAAATGCAATCGTTGAGTCATTCAGGCAAGAGATAAATATGTTTTATTATAAAAATTGTAACATGGGGCAATTTGGTCCAGGTTTAAAAATTTGCGTGGGCCAATTCAGTCCACATTGAAATATTCATTAAATTAAATTTTTTAATACTCTTTTACAAAAAGATGTCCGAAATATAACGTTTAAAATGTCTGAAATATAACGTTTAAAATAATTTTTATACTTTTACAGCAAGATAGGTAGGTAAAGTTTTTCACATAGGTCTAATTAATTTGTACAATTTTTTTCAGTAAGATGGTTCACACTTACGCAAAAGTAGCACAGCAGGACACAAAGGGATACTCTGATGATGATGTTGCCAGAGCCTTAAGCCATTTTCATTTTTGCATTGGTGCTTACGAAACGTAATATACCTAAAATGCTCGAGTTCGCATTCGTTTTTGTCAAATAGCGCAAAATCGTAAAAAAAACGCTCACCAAACGTAAAGAATTTCCTTAATTCTGTGTAATATAAAATAAAAAAGAATAGCAACCTTACAGAATTAATTACATTACAGTTCATTTTTGTCATACAGCGCAAAATCGTAAAAAAAAAAACGCTCACCAAACGTAAAGAATTTCCTTAATTCTGTATAAAATAGAATAAAAAAGAATAACCTTACAGAATTAAGGAAATTCCTTACGTTCAGCTAGCATTTTTTTACAATTTTGCGGTTTGACAAAAATGAATGCAAACTTGGAACATTTTATTACATTTTCAAACCCAATTTTTAAAAATGAAATTGTAATACCATTATGTTTAAAAATGAAAACGGATTTATCATAGTTTATCAAATAAAACACTTTAATGAGGATTCTTATGGATGTGAAAATTGAAGTGGACCGAATTGCCCCACCCCCCAAAATCGTGGGGCAATTCGGTCCACGTTACTTATTGGCTTCTAACATAAATTGTATATATATTATATATACAAAAACAATTATACTAATTCTACTCGTAAAGGATAACATTAACATATAAAAAAAAAAAAATTCAAAATAAAAATAAAAATAGTCCCCATAAACCTTAGCATTTTGAGTACCCCAAATTCTGGACCAAATTGACCCATTTTACGGTATATATTTTTACCGTCAAGCGGGGTAATACCAAGAAATAACAGTGAAATTTTGGTGCTTAAGTAAGTATATATATATATCTCAAAAACTATTAGAGATACCATTTTATTGTTTAAACTGTTACAAAATATAGTCTCTTGTGAGCAATTTGGTATAAAAAAAAAAGTAATAAAAAGTTAAATAGAAATATTTTTAAAAAATAAAAAAAGTTTGCGAGTCACAAAAATTTGGGGTGGGGCAATTCCAAAAAATATAGAATAAAGGCATGAAATATGTATATAAAGCCACAATTAGTGAACTATGACATCTCTAATATTATTAAAAAAGTAATATATTCCTCTTATGACATTTTGTGTCTCATCAAAGGTCGTATGGTCAATTTTTCATTCTTTTATTCTATATATCGTATCTGGCTTAAATTTGGCATACATGTAGGTACTGGTGTCACCTCATCATAGACGAGGTTATGTGTGGCTGCAGCCTCCCCTTAAAGTTTTAAAATACTTTTTGGGGTATGTTAGATAGGCTTTTATGGTTTTTTGGATTTGCCCCGGGTACATTAATGTTGCTGTAACTCTGCAACAAAGCATGCTATATTAATAAAGTCTATATATATACATACCTTAGGGAATTATCTAAAAAAAAAAATACATATAAGATGTTCATGTAAATTAAAGGAAAAAAAGTTACAATCCTTGTAACTTGAAAATGTTTTTTTTTTTACAAATTTTTCTGAAGTGAAAAAAATAAAATTTCTCAGTTATTATTAATGTTTTTAAAAAATTTTTACAGGTTAATAAAACATTTAGTTTCTAATAAAAAGATGTCTCATTTTTTAAAAAAAACTATAGTTTTTAAGTAAATTAAAAAAATTTTTTATTGTGCCAGT
>JABUQX010109278.1:0-2500 GCA_015478945.1 Trachelipus rathkii
ATATATATATATATATATATATGCTATTAAGAGCAGTATATATATATATGTTGGTTGTTATATATATATATAGTATATATATATATATAAATATTATTTATATATATATATATGTTGCTACATATATATATATATATATAGTTATAAAGATATATATATAAATATATATATATATATATATATATATATATATATATATATATATATATATATATATATATATATATATATATATATATTATTTGTTTAAAAAGAGTAAAAAAAAATAATAATGCAACAGAAAATAAATAGAAAAAAATGATTTTAAGATGCTCCGCATCCGCATCCTCATCCTCTTTAAGATCCGCATCCGCATCCGCATCCGCATACAGTCAAATTTTTGTCATCCGGTCCATCATTAATATATATATATATATATATATATATATATATATATATATATATATATATATATATATTATATATATATATATATATATATATATATATATATATTAGTGGCAGGTAACATCCGCATCCGCATCCGCATCCGCGGAGCATCCGCACATTATTAAAGATCCGCATCCGCATCCGCGCTTCGCCCTGCGGATGTTGCGCGGATGTTTACTGTTGAGATTTGAAAAGAATTTTATAATAAAAATACTTTAGATTAATCTGAAAATGAAAAATGAAAATGAAAAATGAGTTGAAGGCAATTCAAAAACGGTGATTTAAATATTCCTTATCTTTACTATTATCAAAGACGTTCCAACTCGCTGGGATAGTACACTTCATATGATGGAAAATGGTATTGATCAAAGAACCTCTTGCTTTGTACACCAGTTCGTATTCCAAAGTTAACATTCTTACTAATGTGGAAAATGACATCATATCATTAAGCTATTGAAACGATTTGAGGAAATTACCAAAAAAAATCAGCGTCTCTACAGCTTCTGTCTCCGATGTAATACCATTAATCTCAAAGGAAGGATTTAGAACCATCTTCAAATGAAATGATGACGGTTTAAAAAAGAATGAAAGATAATGAAACCAAAGCTAGAAAAACGCTTTGGTTCTGTGGAAATACTAATGACCTTCATACTATTGCAACTTACTTAGATCCCCTTTCTAAAGGCAAGTTTTGTAACACAATATTAGAACAAGTTAAACCGTCACTTTGTGTTGCAGTTGAAAAGCTTCAATCCGAACAGTCTATTAATTCGCCACCCATTTAAAGAAAAAAACGAAATCTACAGAACCAACAACAGATTCACTGGAAGAATTTCTACAGTCCAGTAGTGATGAAGAAACACACGCATTACCAAAAGATGTAGTGCAAATGATTGAAAACTATCACTAAGAAAAACGACTAGATACAAATGATGATCCTATCAGTTGGTGGAAAGTTAAGCAAAATGTTTACTCATCTTATCTTTCAAACTTTGCAAGAAAATACTTATGGTCTGTCCACCAACTATTGTTCCAAGTGACAGAGTATTTAGCAATGCTGAGCTAATATACGATGATAAGAGAAACTGCCTCTCAGAATAAAAAAGGCAGAAAAATTGATGTTTCTCAAGTATAGCCTTCCTATATTTGAATTCCAATACTAGTGTAAAAAGAATACAATCCATTGTAAAATCTCTTTCATTAAGGTCGGATGTTGGGGAAAGAGGTAGGTGTGGTGTATTTGAGTTGGTTCCCCGTCCCGCACCCTGGTAACAACAATTATATTAATATGTTGTGGTTAAACTCGATATATATATATATATATATATATATATATATATATATATATATATATATATATATATATATATATATATATATATATATATATATATATATATATATATCAAACATCCGCATCCGCATCCGCATCCTCATTCGAAGAAAATGACATCTGCTGCATCACTATATATATATATATATATATATATATATATATATATATATATATATATATATATATATATATATATATATATAGGCAGAGCATATATATATATATATATATATATATATATATATATATATATATATATATATATATATATATATATATATATATATATATATATCAGGGTGAAAAAAACGTTTAAAAAAATGTTTTTATCATAAAAAAACAATAAAAATCATGTTTTCTTTTGGTTTATTTGTTTTTTTTTACTAATCACTAACTAAGGAATGAAGATGGATTTTGCAATATACTTTTTTTTATAACAAATTAACACAAATGAATAAAAATAAATTTGAGTTTATATTTTTCACATGACATTTTTCATGGTGAGCTTTCATTCTCTGTACCTGTCCTTCTATTAATAATTTGCATAAGAGGCACTTTGCTCTGTATCCTTTTCGATTACGAATAGAAATCCTTTCATAATACTTAAAAATATCATTTATTTTCTACCAGTCATTAATATAAAAGAATTTTGCAATCAGCCCACGTCGTACACTGCTTTCAGAAAACGATGTTCAACAGCTTGAAATGCAGATTAAAATGAATACAGAGAACTGA
>JABUQX010109278.1:5000-7500 GCA_015478945.1 Trachelipus rathkii
TATCCCAACTGCTTTTTGGACACTTGTGGATGAGAGAAAATATCCACTTCTTAAGGAAACTTTTCAAAGGTTAAATTCCTGGTTTGGATCAACTTACCTTTGTGAAAGTGGTTTTTCTACAATGAAATTTTTAAAATCAAAGTTCAGATCCAGAATAACAAATGAACATCTGAATGATTGCATGACTCTTGCTGTAACACCTTATGTACCAGAGTACAATAAACTGGCCGAAGACATGCAATGTCAGTCTTCACGTTGTTAATAAGTTTTGTTTGTCCTGTATTGTATTTCTTTTGTTATTAATTATTAGTAATAATAAACAGTAGTATTGTAACAATATCATTTTCTTTGGAATATTGTTGCTGATTTCTTTTTTTTTTTTTTTAAAGGTCGTCGTCCTATGTGTGGCTCGCCAAAAATTTTTAAATTCTTAATTCGCTCGCGATTGAGTAAAGG
Organism: Trachelipus rathkii; assembly: GCA_015478945.1. NCBI lineage: Eukaryota > Metazoa > Arthropoda > Malacostraca > Isopoda > Trachelipodidae > Trachelipus > Trachelipus rathkii. The sequence goes on from JABUQX010109278.1 coordinate 5,457, forward strand.
TTGGGCACCACTGGGTTAAAGCATTGGTTTGTAAGAACCTACAACCCTATAATGAAACAGATTTAGTACAATAGCATACATTCAGTTGCAACGTTTCAACTCCACTTGAGTTATTATCATCAGGGCTTGAGATACAAATTAAAACCGAAGTATAGTTTTAGTTATTATTAATCAATATGTGGAACAAATGGTAAAAACAATAATAATAAAAATATTTATTATATGAATAAATAATTTTGGAGTTTACAAGTCAATGGAAGTGTATAAATTATGAGTAATTTCAACATTGAACATTAATTCTGAGGTTAGATGGTTGATGGTTAGATGGTTGATGGTTAGATGGTTGATGAGTAATAATGCTTAGCAACCATCAAATTTCTAACCTTATAATTAATGTTCTTAAGCCATAGGAGTTTGGCAAACTAAATATTAATATGGTATATATAAAATTTTAGTATATTATCAATTGAGTCACTATCTTAATAATATGACTAGAGTCTGCGGATGTACACTGCTTCAGGTCATCGGTAATCTTCAGATGACCTGAAGCAGTGTACATTGCTTCAGGTCATCGGTAAGCTTCAGATGATGTATAGTTTTGTTGATGAAACACTAGCAATTAATCCTGGTTTGTGTTTGTTTATAAATAGAAATTCTAAAGCCAGGACGGATTGAAGCTGGGACGAAGAGGCCAGGACTTTAAACTTGAAGTGATAGAAGGACAAGGATGATTGCCCTATGGTGAGTGCTCTCTGACTGGAAATTGACTGGACAGCTCTCTGACTGGAAAATCACTTTTTGTTGTAAAAGGATATATAATTATATGGGTGATTCCTCTGTATTACCATAACCGCAGGCTTAAAAGTCGTGAGGTGCAGCCCACGTAAGAGTCTCGATTACTTCGAGGACACGCCCAAACCTACTACTGGTACTACTGGTATTACTGGTACTACTGGTACTACTGGTAATTTGTCCATGTAATAGAAGAAAGTGAAAATTTTGCAATGCTTCAACAGGAAAATGAAATGAAACTTGATGATCGGAAAATGATGCCACAAAGTACACTCGAGTTCTCTCTTCAAGAAGACCGAGAAATTCTCAATGAAAGAACGGTTGAAGTACAACTCCTTCTTAGGGACAGAAGGTGTACATATTCTAGCCTGAAAGATGATGTTCTGAAGGGAACGATCAGTTCTTTGATAAAATAAATCTGAAGGGTAGAAGTTAATCTTAAAGTATTAGAGGATGAATTCGAATTCATAGGTAAGGCAGTGTATTTGGAGCAAACTCTGAAGTTGTTGAGCCCCCAGCTCAACGTAGCTAGGGAATTAAACTTAACTTGAAAAGGGATTAAAATTATAAATTGTAGCCCTGCGGAGTGAACGTAACTTTTCTATAGACTGGGAGTAATCTCTGGACATGGCCTCTACACGCATCTTCAAGGAAATGGAATCTGACATCATTTTATTGTGGAATGTGTGAAGAATGATGGGGTGTGATTGCCAACTGGATAGGTCAGCAAGCAATCCATGCAAAAGGTCCAGTGCATTTTGGAGATACTTTATGGATATAAATATACAGGATTACTGTATACATATAAATATATATATATATAGTTATGTTAAGAAGATATATATATACATATGTTATATGCTATATATATTATACACATAAAGAAGATATATATATATATATAAAACATATATATATATATAAATATATATGTTATATATATATATAAGTATATCATGTCTGTTAACTGCATATTTGTGTCAGTGTTCATAATTTTAAAGCTAAGTTTTATTAATAGTGTTATAAGCTAGTTAGAAGTCTAGTTAGTTATAAACAGCTAGGTTAGGTTAGTTTACCCAAAAAATTTAATGTATTTACCTTTAAAATATTAAAATATCAACCATACATTAATTATTGATTTTCGCCCCGAGTCAACCATTTATAAATAGCTCATATATATATATGCCATATATATATTAAGCTGGGTTGTTATTAGCAGCAGCAGCAGTATATATATATATATATATATATA
>JABUQX010109278.1:15000-24322 GCA_015478945.1 Trachelipus rathkii
AAATTTTCAAGTCTGTAGGGATGTATATAGAGGGGGTCACCCCGAGAGCGTAGCCGCTACGCCAGCGTTTATACCCTTTTGGCTTTCCAAAACCGAGATTGAGTTAAGCTAACGTGAGTTAGGCCTCAAGCGTGATGACGTCAAATGTCGAGAAGAGATTACGTCAGTGCGCGAGCGCTCGCACTGCCTCCCTTAAAAATTAAAATTGATCGTAGAAGACTGAACATTGGAGACAGGTTGAAGGAAGGAGTCGGAGACGGAGTGTGGAGTGGAGTCCGATTCGGAGTACGAGTCCGGAATCGCGAGATGGAGTCAGAGTGGATTCGGTTTCGTGAAGTCCAGGGACTCCACAGAGAATGGGATTCCCTTCCTGAAATAAAAAAGAGAGAATGAAATGACATGGAAGTGCAAAACAGAAGCAAAAGAAGAAGAAGAACGGAAGAAGAGAAAGGAGTACGGAGTCGGAGACGGAGTTGGATTCGGACTCGGAGTCCAGAGACCCCCCCCCCGGAGGGGGGGTCCCCTAAAAAAAGAAAGAAGAAATGCATGGAATGCAAAAGGGAAGGAAGAAAGGAGGAAGGAAGAAGAATGAGGAAGGAAGAGGAAGAAGATGAGGAATGAGGAGTTCTGAGGAGTAGGCACAGACACCGGTGTAGGAGTCGGTGCGGTGCCGAGTTAAACAGTCGTATAACAACATGTTGGTGTCCTTATAAGGGTTATTGGGTCTGTAGATTTGAAAATAAGGTTTAGAACCATCAAGAAAGAAAATAAACAAAATAAATAAATAAATAAATAATAAAATTTCTTATTCTTTTTTTTATGTTATTTCAAATTTACCAATTTCGTTTTTACATCCCTAAAGCAGGTAAATCATAAAAATCAACCCCTATCAACCCCTCCTCCTGACCATGCTGTGATTATTGATCTATTGATTAAGGTAAATTTTTACTAAAATTGTAAGTTTTACAATACCCTAAAAGAAGTAAGTCAACTAAATCAACACATTGACGCAACCACAATCCAACCCTCAGTCCAGTTGTGATCTATTGTGCTATTGATTCAAGAAAATTTGAGTATCATTTTGGATAAAACTAAATAAAACCAATTCTTTTTATACACTGATCACGAATATACGTTACGTAAGCAAAGTTTTCACAATAATAAAGATTACTTAGAATCATCTGAACTAAGAAAATAATGTCAAAGACAAACTAACACACCTTAAGCACGATAAACTGTAAACGTTAACAAAAGTTTCACACTTAACAGCAGTGAAGTACTAACATAGCATACAAAGACGTAACCTATTCACACTTTTCTAACATATCACTGATATTTTTTTACATTAACATAGTATCATTTAACAAAATTTACACAACCATGTGTATTATCATAACTGATATTGAATATACGTCCTAAGTACAGTTTTTCAACCATATAATAAAGATTATTAGCCTCATCTGAACTAAGAAAATAATGTCAAAGACAAACCTATCACCCTTATACACGAATGAGCAGTCAACATTAACAAAGTTCTTCACTTAACAACAGTAAGTAACATAACATTACATCCAAAACGTAACTTAGTCACACTTTATTTTTGCAAAAGCATTCTCTAACATATCAACTAAGAATACATAGACATACACACACAACACACACACACACACACACCACACACAACACACAGCACACTACACACACACACACCCACACACCAACACACACACATGCCTTAATTCTTTTTTTTATAAACATAAATGTATGTAAAGTTTTTGCCCAAATAAAACTTTAAAGAATAAAAATTAAAATGAAAAAAATAAAAAAATAAAAATTTAAAAATTAAAAAAAAAAAATTAATAAAAGTAAGCAAGTAAAACTTTATTATAAAAATAGGAGAAATTAAAGCAATTAAAAAAACAATTTAAAAAATTAAAAAGTGTAAAAAAAAAAAAAATTAAAACAAAGTATATATGGCAAAATAAAACTTTGCAAAAAATGAAGTAAAGTTACTAAAATATAATTTAAAAATAAAAAAATAAAAAAAAAATTGAAAATGAAAAAATAAACAAATAATAAATACAAATAAAAAAAAAAAGAAAAATAAAGTAGAAAAATAATTTTAAAATAAAAATAAAATAATTCAAACTATGAACTCAAAAAAAGTGTAGATGTAAATAAAAACTTATAAAAAATAGTAAACAGTAAAATGCATGTTTCAACTTAGGAAAAAAAAATTATATTAGTCAACGTTTATAAAAGAAAAGGAGATTTGAAAATATAAATGTTTAGTCTTGCAACATATAGAAAAACGGTTTATCTTGGCAAGCTGATCATGCTATTGAAGATTAATTAAAATGATCGTAGAATCGTTATGTGAAATAGTAGTGTAATGATCTAAGAGATATGACACACTTCAACATAACGAGACGACACACACACATAGCAACATGTCACAATACACACACACACACACAGACACACACACACGACAAAGATAATCTCATACACACACAAACACACACTAACACACACACGGCACATCACACACAACAATAGGATTAATATGTACGTAACAAAGTTTTCAAGAAGCAGATTAATAAGCTAACATAGCATCACTATCGGATTAAAAATACACCTTTGTGTGGACATATCAGCTGAATTTACTTACATTACATAGTAACATTTAACAATACGTTACCATAACTTATCCTAATTATCATATGGATCAATCGAAATATGAGATCTCTAACGTAACAAAGTGTTTCAACATTTAATAAAGATTACTTAAGGCATCATCTGAACTAGGAATAATAATGTACACCAGCGCAACCTGACACAACTTAGAACATGAATAAGCAGTCAACAATTAACAAAGTATTCCTCACGCTTAAAACAACAGTAGTACTAAAGGAGTTTAGATTTGGCAAGTTTCTTCCAAATCGAAGAACGTTCTTCGTTTGATTTTCGATGAAAATCATGACACATTCTCCTTAAGATTTCTGAGGTTTGTTTACATTTTACAGCACAGACCTAAGCCTATAAAGGCTATTAATTAGGATTTTTTAGTGTTATGTTTTAAACTATATATAGAATATATAATAGTATATGAATATACCTACGTATGATATATATATATGTAAGTAATATTATTAATATTATATAATATATATAATATATATATATTAATATATTATATATATAGTTATATTACTTAGTATTTATACGAACAAGCCATGTTTGAAACATGAATCCCTTCTGAGGAGTCGAGCACAACACAGATTAAAATAAAATTTTACATCCATTTTGTAATTTTTTTATAAATTATATTTCCCCAGTTTTTGGGGGAAATAACATAATTAATAATATTTTCGAAAGATAAAATAGTGGTTCGAAAACTTGAAAACATAAAATAAAAAAAAAACATTTTTTTTACGATTTCATGTGCGTCACAATCAGAATAAACTACTCAAGATGAAAGTACAAAAGAGGAGCCAATCTTTCGGATGAGCAGAAAATTCATTTTCGCTAGAGAATTGTGCTTCCATTTGAAGAAATTTAGACAATCATTAATGGGAACGTGAGAATTTCTTCCGCGTTTGAAAGAATTCTGTGCCAAACTCAGAAACTGCATTAATCATTACAGTCAAAAACGTACCTAGTAACTTTTTTTTTTTCAAAGCAATCTCTAACTTTATAACTAAAGAATAAATGACATAACCACAACGCACACTGCACACTACAGACAGACACACACACACAACTGTGACACACAACTCCACACACACACACACAGGCACCAAATACACAATTAACAAAGTATACTCAATGTACAAATAAGTTAGAAAATTAAAAAATTAAAAAAATTAAAATTAAAAATTAAATAATAAAATTAACACAAAGTATTAATTTGAAAAATAAAACTTCCAAAAAAAAAATAAAATTAGAAAATAAATTTAAATATGAAAATAAAAAAAAAAAAATAAAAAAGAAAAAAATAAAATAAAGAAAATACAATAAATAAATAAAAAATAAAAAATAAAGTGAGAAAATAAATTTAAAAATAAAAAATAAAAAATAAAAATTAAAATATAAAATTAAACCAAAGTATAAATGTAAAATAAACTTATAAAATAATAGAAAACAGTAATAATGCATGTTTTCAACTTAGAAAAAAGAATTATATTAGTTAACGTTTATAAAAAGAAATGAGATTTGAAAATATAATAAATGTTTGTCTTCAACATTTAGAAAACGTTTTATCTTTGCAAGATGGCAATGCAATTGGAGATATGTACATGTTTGAAGAATAAGTTATGTGAAAGTATGTAAATGACTAAGAATAAATGCATACCACACGCAACACAACACACATACACACCATACACACACATAATACACACCCATTAGAAAATATATGCATAACGTAAAAAGTTTTACATTAATAAAGCTAACATAGGATTACCTGAACTAAAAGTATAATGTACAACGACAACCTAAAGCATTAAGCACGAATAAACTGCTAACATTAGAACAAAGTTCCACAGTTGACAACCGCAAAGTAACTAACAAGCATGAACAAAACGTAATATTTACAATTTTTCAAGCTGTCTTTACATAAAATCAATGTTAATTTTAGCTTTAACATGTAAATTTACAAAGATTTATTCTTAATTGAACACTATCTTCATCAAGTGATCATCGTTTCGAGTTAACATATATTGACATAATGAATAAACTGTAGACATTAGCAAAGTTAGGGACAAACCTACACATTATCAACAAAAACTTAACTGGTCACGTTTTTAACACTCATGGTCAGTTAAACACAGTATATCTTACAAAAACTCATCATTTCTCTACAATCAGTGTTAATTTCACCTTGTCATAGTAATATTTAACATAACGTACTAACTACGAATAAACAGTTTCATTAACCAAGAGTATCTAAAAAACACATTACCTTCCGTGAGAAAACCCAGGGGGATGCGCCACTTGAGGGTGTGACATCCTCAAGGGGATCACCGAAGGGGTGGACAGCGGTTTACCCTCCGAAGGCGGGGTAAGCCTCAGCCTATCGGGCTGAGGCTAAGCCGTTACATCGCCTTCGGGTGATCCCCTCACAGGATTCACACCTTCAAGGGGCGCTCCGCATCCCTGGTTTTCTACGGAAGGGAAGTGTTGCTTTAGATAGCTCTTGTAATGAAACTGTTTATTCGTAGTTAGGTACGTTTATGTTAAATATTACTATGACAATGTGGAAATAACACTGATTTGTTTAGAGAAAATGATGAGTTTTTGTAAGATATTACTTTGTTAAACTGACGATGATGTGTTAGAACGTAACCTAGTTTAAGTTTTTTGTTGAGTAATGTTAGGGGTTTGCCCGAGAATTTTGGCTAATGTCTACGTTTATTCATATGTCAAATGAAATGTTATACTCGAAACGAGTGACACTTTGGATGGAAGATAGTGTCCAATTAAGAATAATCTTTGTTTTAAATGTACTCATGTTAAATGTAAAATCACATTGATATGTTTAAAGACATGCTTGAAAAATTTGTAAATAGGTTACGTTTTTGTTTGCTGTGTTAGTTACTTTGCTGTTGTCAGTGTGGGAAACTTGTTTAATGTTAGCAGTTTATTGTGCTTAAGGTGCTTTTAGGGTTTTGTCGTTGTACAATATATTTTTAGTTCAGGTGATGCTATGTAGGATTATTAATGTGAAAACTTTTTGTTACGTTAGCATATTTCGTTGGTGTGTGTGTATGTGTGTGGTGTGTGTGTGTATGTGGTGTTTGGGTTGTGCGTGGTGTGTATGTCATTTATTACTAGTTCAATAACACTACTGTTCACATAACTAATTCAATTAGTCAAATTCATAAAATATCTTTTAAAATTTAACCAATTTACAAGGAAGAGTAATTCTATTTTTCAAATCCATGAAATACTTTGAAAATTTTAACTATATATTTTGTTTTTTTTCTAAGTTGACACACATTTATACTTTGTGTTACTATTTTTTTTTTTAAAAGTATTTTTTGTTAAATTTAGACTTTGGTTTGTAATTTTACTTATTTTAATTTTTACTTTGATGTTTTTTATCTTCAAATTTATTTTTTCTAACTTTATTTTTTTATTTTTTATTTTTTAATTTGTTATTTTTTTATTTGTTATTTTTTGATTTTATTTATTTTTTTTTTATTTTTTAAATTTATTTTCTAACTTTATTTTTTTTTTTGGTAAGTTTTTTTGCAATTATACTTTGTGTTTTATTTTTTTTTATTTTTCAATTTTTTAATTTTTAGATTTTTTTTAATTTTTTTGTTTTCTATCTTTATTTAAATTTATAATTTGTTTAATTTTTGTGTTGGTGTGTGGGTGTGTGTTTGTGTGTTTTGTGTGTGTGTCGTGTGTGGATGTGTGTGTGTGTGTGTGTGTGTTGTGTGTGTGTGTGAGTGTGCGTGTTGTGTTGTCATTTATTTTAGTTGAATGTTAGAGATATGCTTTTGAAAAAAAAAGTATGAACAGGTTACGTTTTGGATGTAATGTTTTAGTTAATTACTGTTGTTAAGTGAGGAACTTTGTTTTGCTGACTGCTCTATTCATGTTTAAGGTTTGTCAGGTTTGTCGCTGTAATTATTTTACTTAGTCAAGTTGCTATGTTGGCTTTATTTATGTGAAACTTTGTTACGTTAGAGTTTTCAATGATCAGTATGATAATTACACTGGTTGTGGTAAGTTTTTGTGTAATGTTATTGTTATGTATTATCTTGGTGAGGTGTTGAATAGATTGATTGGTTTAATAGACGTGAGAGCTATGTTAGCTTTTATTAATGTGAAAACTTTGTTACGTTCACAATATTCCTATGTGTGTGTGTGTTTGTGTGTGTGTTCTAAATAATGCGGTATGTTTTGTGTGTGTATTGTGTGTGTGTGTGTGTGTATGTGTGTGTGGTGTCGTGTATGTGTGATGTGTCATTTAATATCTTAGATCATTACACTACGTTCCATAATGATTTTGTTTACCATGTACATAGTCGTAATTGCTGCATCTTGCAAAGATAAACCGTTTTTTCTAATGTTTGAAGTAACATTTATATTTTTCAAATTCTCAATTTTCTTTTATAAAGTTACTAATATCATCTTTTTTTTCCTAAGTTTGAAACATGCATATACTGGGTTACTGATTTTTTTATAGTTTTTATTTTACATTTAATTTTTTTTTTTTTAAATTTTTTTTTTTTAATATTTTTTTTTTTATTATTAAATTTTGTTTCTACTTTATTTTTTTATTTTTTTCTTTTTTTCTTTGTAAATTTTTTTTGTTAATTTTCTTTTTTTTTTTTATTTTTTTATTTAAAAATTATTTTTCTAACTTTATTTTTTTCTTTTTGGTAAGTTTTATTTTGACATTTTACTTTGTGTTTAATTTTTTTTTTATGTTAATTTTTTTAACTTTATATTTTTTTATTTTTTTGATTTTTAAACTTTATTTGAAGATTTAAACTCGGCTTTAATTTTTTTTTGTTGAAATTTTACGTAATTTCTGATTTTTTAGTTTTTTTTTTAATTTATTTTTATCTCTTTAACACTTTTTGTTTCGTGGTAGAGGTATCAGTTTTCAGTGTCGAAAATGAAACTAAAAAGTTTTTTGTGGTGTGTGGTGTGCTGTTGTGTGTGTGTGTGTTTGTGTGTGTGTGTGGTGGTGTGGTGTGTTGGTGGTGTGTGTTTTATGTCTTTATTCTTAGTTATATATGTTAGAGATATGCCTTGTGAATTGAATAGTGTGAGTCAGTACAGCCTTAACTTAAGTTGGATTGTATATCAATCGTTATACTCAGTATATGTAAATTTAGTATAGTATGAGAAGAACATTATAGTTAATGTATATAGAATAAGATATATTCAATATGATTAAAGGGGGTTGTCAGTTGCATCGTCATGTGTTCCATGTATATTTCATTAGTAGTGTAATGATAGGATTTATATAATATGACAATTTGTAACCATCGCACGTTTTAGAGTATAATCTCACATGTACAGACTTATACGATTAATTTTACGTGGTTGTGGTACATTAAAGTATAAATTTTGTTTTAGTGTTGTAAAAAGTTTTTAATAGATAAGTAAAAATAATTATGATAAGATATGTATAAGATAGGTAGTGTATAGAGTAATACAGTTTTTTCAGTTAGAAATATGGATGGAGACAACATCGGGTAACAAGAAGAATAAAAAATGCTATGATTATTAGTGGATTGTCAGGAGAGGCTCTTGAGACGATTAAGAGTATTCCAATGTAATACTTATTCCGAGCATATAAAGATAAGTGAGATGAATAATAATTAGATAAAAAATAAAAAAAAAAGGTGATAGATATATAAATAGATAAAAATTACTATATATATAAGAATATACAGATAAAGTTGATAAATAATGTTAATAATAGAATAAATACAATTATAATTAAATGATAATGAACACCATAATTAATGTAAAATAAAAATTTAAAAAATAGTAAAACAGTATATGAATGTTTCAACTTAGGAAAAAATTATATTAGTTAACGTTATAAAAAGAATGAGATTTGAAAATATACAATGTAGTCCTTCAACCTTTAGAAAACGGGTTTTCTTTGCAAGATGCAATGCATTGACGATATGTACATGTGAGAACAGATCAGTTATGTGAAAGTATGTAAATGATCTAAGCATAAAAGTGACACAACTCGACACATACACACACACACACACTACCAACACCACACATCACCACCACAACACAACACAACACAACACACCACAACACAACACAACACAAAGGAATTATGCTAACGTAACAAGTTTTCACATTAATAAAGCTAACATAAGCATAACCTGAAATAAAAATACACTTTTCTACATATCCCGATATTTTTACATTTTAACATAGGTAAATTAACAAAATTTAAACACAACATGTGTAATTATCAACTGAATCATGATTAATCTACGTACAAAGGTTTTACATTAATATAAGATTCCTTAGCTTATTCTGAACATAAGAAAATATGTACAGCGACAACCTGACACACTTTACAATGATAAGCGTCAGCATTAACAAAGTTCCTCACTTAAAACAGTCATAACTAACATTACATCCAAAACGTAACGTGTCAGCACTTTTTTTTTATCCAAGCATATCATCTAACATTTCAACTAAATAATGAGCATACACACTACGCACATCCACACACACACACACAACACACACACAAACACACGCACCTGTCACACACACACACACACAGCACACACACACACACACCAACACACAAATT
>JABUQX010109279.1:5000-17500 GCA_015478945.1 Trachelipus rathkii
ATGGAATTAACAGCGGAGTAAACAGGGTTGTGTTACTGTACCTCCTGGTTATTGCAATTTGTATAAGGATGGGGTTATGAAGAATTAGGGGTGGGGAGGGCAGGAAATGGTGTTAGAATGGTGGGAGAATGGAGATGAGTGGAGGTGGCCCTTACTTACTATATGCGGATGATTTGGTTTCTGTGTGGCGAATCTGAAGAAATGTTTGAGAGGATAGGTAGAGAAATTTGGCAGGTGTGTAAAAGGAGGGGCTGAAAGTAAACGTGGATAAGAGTAAGATTATGGTTGTGAGTGAGGACACTCCTCAGTGTGAAGTTATGTTAGATGGTGAGCAGCTGGAACAAGTGTCTGAGTTTAAATATTTAGGGTATATGTTGGATGAGAAGGGAACGGACGATGCAGAGTGTAGTAGGAAAAGGTTTGTGGTATGGCAGGAACGGTGGCTGGTGCAATTAAATCGTTTGGTGAATGTAAAGGGACCTAAGTCTTGAGTGTGCTTAGGGTTTTCATGAGGGTATGTTGTTTTACCTGTGTTATTGTATAGTAGTGAGACTATGGGTCTGGAATAAGAAGTATAGATCTAAAGTTCAATGTGTTCAGATGGACAATCTTAGGGGTGTGCTAGGTGTGAGAAGAATTGATAAAGAGAGGAATGAGTATATTAGAGAGAGGTGTGGTGTGAAGAAAGGGGTAAATGAGAGAATAAATGAAAGTATGTTGAGATGGTGTTGGTCATAATGGAAAGGATGAATGATAGTCGGTTGGTTAAGCGGAATGTATAGTGGGGCGAGTGGTTGGGAACCGACCGGCTGGAGACCGAAGAAAAAGGGGATTGAGTCAGTAAACGAATGTTTTGGAAGGAGAGAAATGTGAGCTTGGTAGAGGCGAAGAAGAAGGGTGATAACAGGAGTGAGTGGGGGGGGATGGGAGGGGGTATTGTTGGGGCCCCACCGGGGCCAAGGGATGAACCCTTTTTTTGACGTTGTTCCACAATGGGGAGGGTCCATCGCTGTCCATGAAGCTTTAGGGTGGATTTTCTGACTGCGATGAGCTTCCCACTAATTAATTGTACTGAGGGGGCGGTAAGGCTGGGCTTTCTTTTCGAAACTTGTGTCATGTTCTTTCTTACTGCCTTTTTCTTTCCGATGCCCGTTCGCGCACCTTACTTTCCCATTCCTGGGAAATATAAGGAAGATGAAGAAGAGAAGAAGAATACTATATATATATTTATATATATAATATATATATATATATATATATATTATATATAATATATATATATATATATATATATATATATATATATTTATATATAATATATATATATATATAATTATATATATATTATAATATATATATTTCTTTCTCACCTTCTTTCCTCTTTGCCCCAAGATTGGGGGTAAGGTGCTGTACAAGCATGGGAAAAGAAAAGAAAAGCAGTTGGAGAACATGACAAACGTCGCAAAGAAAGCCCAGCCTTACAGCCCCCTCTGTACCATTATTAGTGAGAGCTCGTCACAGACAGAAAATCCACCCTAAGAGCATCCATGGGACCACGCGACGGACGCCTCCTATGGTAAAATCGTCCAATGTAAGGGTCATACCCCTGGCCCAGGTGGGCCACAACCATCCCCCATACAAAACCCCGTTCTCTCCTATCAGGCACCTTTATTCTCGCCTCTGCCAAACTGCACATTTCCTCTCCTTCAGACATTCGTTCACCGACTCCAATTCACTTTCTTCAAGTCTCCTAAAGCCGGTCCGGTTCACACACTCAGCCACTATACATCCGCTTAACCACGCGGCTACATTCATTCTTTCCACCTGACCAAACCATCTCAACATACTTTCATTTATTCTCTCATTTCCCCTTTCTTCACACCACACACTTCTCTAATACGTTCATTCCTCTCTTTATCAATTCCTTCTCCACCTAGCACACCCGGCTAAGATTGTATCTGACATATTGAAAACTTTAGATCCATACTTCTATTCCAGACCATAGTCCTCACTACCCATACAATAACACAGGTAACAACATACCCTCATTAAAGACCCTAGCCACACTCAGACTTAGTCCCTTTGCATTCACCACGATTTAATTGCACCAGCCACCTCCTGCCATTCACAACTTTCCTACTACACCTCTTGCATCGTCCGTTCCCTTCTCATCCAAACATATACCTAAAATATTTAAACTCAGACCACTTGTTCCAGCTGCTCACCATCTTAACATAACTTCACACTGAGAGTGTCCTCACTCACAACCATAACTTAACTCTTATCCACGTTTATTTCAGGCCCTCCTTTCACAACACCCTGCAAATCTCTTTATCAATCCTCTCTAACTCTCTTCAGATCCGCCACACAGAACCAAATCATCCCCTATAATATAGGTAGGGCACCCTCCACTTTCATCCATTCTCTCCACCATTCAACACCATTTCCTGCATCCCCACCTCAAAATTCTTTCATAACCCCATCCATATACATTGAAATAACCAAGACGAACATAACACAACCCTGTCCTTTACTCCGCTATTAATCTAAAACCAATCACCATTGACCCATTTTATTCTACAGCACGCTTCACTATCGCTCATACATACTTTTGATTCCATTCAGAAGCCCTACCACCAACACCAATATATCACCTAACACCTGGCATAACGCTTCCCTATTAACTCTTGCATACGCCTGTTGCAAATCATAAAACCCTAAATACAATTTATTCCTTCTTCTCCCTCATTTTATATCATTTGTTTCATGTAAAGATTTGATCCACCATCCTCTACCCCCTCCTAAACGCACCTTGTTCTTCACCAATCAGTCCCTCAGTCACCCGACGCACTCTTTCGACCAAAATACAAGCATATACCTTCCCACAACACTCAATAAAAAACCCTTTTTTAAATTTTCCCCCCCTATAAAATTTCCCCCCCTTTTTCAGTTTCCCCCTTTTCTCCTTACCCTTATACAAGGGTACTATTACCGCTCTCCCCTCCCTTGGAACTATACCCTCATAAACGCTTTATTACACAACTCCAACCAATCAATCACCCATCTCGCCTCCGCTCTTGATCATTTCACTAGTATTTCATCTATACCCTGCCAAGATTTACCATTCTTTCAACTTTCTCACTCTACCCATTACCTCCGCCTTACTAATAACCTCATCCCCAAAATACCTATTCCTTTCTTGCACGCATAAACGCACACATTCACTACCCTCATCAATTACTGTTAATAATTGTGCAGATTTTCGAAAGTGTTCTTTTCCACACTCCCCTCACATCCATTTTCATCAGTTACAAAAGCAGCATCCCTATTCATTATTCTACAGCAGATTCCCCTTATTCTCAATTCTTAAAACCTTCGCGCTTTCTTCCAGAAGAGCTTTCCTATTTTCCTTGTATGTCCTCATTCCATCCCCTCCCCCTTTTTTTTTCCCAAAAACCTGTTCAAAACAAATTTTTAAAAACCCTCTTGTTTTCTCCTCCGGTAATACACCTTAGTATTCTTTTTTCCTCTTATATAATTCCAAGCACTTTCTTTTGAATCTTCATCTTTTGCTTTTAGAAGCATTCCAACCACGCTTCTTTTACCTTTAACCGCTCATCACCCTCTTATTCCACCATTCACTGTTTAACATTCTTACTTCCTACTTTAGCACATCCACCACCTTCCTTTGCACAACTAACAATTGCTTCCTTCATTGGCCCCCAGATTTGCTCAGTATCAAGTTGTTCACATTCAACCACTGATTTACTTGCGAGCCTTCTTACATACTTATCCTTATATATATTGTTCACTTAACTTCTCCACTCTTAATTTTTACCTACTTCCTTTCGTATCAACCTCTTCCCTCTCCATCCAAGCCCCACTCACTTAATTTTACATAGAACAACATAAATGATCCGATAATTCCATTCCTAAAACCCTAACTGATTTAACATCCAACACTACTTCAACATCTCTTCTTCACCAACACAAAATCAATGCATACTTTTCACTTCGATACCATCTCTACCTATCCCAACTCTAGTATACTAATGGATACTCTTGTGTTTAAAGAAAGTAATTACTTACACACATAACCTCTCTCTTCACAGAAATCAATCACCTTCCTACCCATTCTCAATTTCTCCCGCCACCCCACAACCACCTGTTATACCATCCCTTTTTTGATCCACCTATCGCACAGCCATTCAGGTCCCCCAAAACCTATCAATCTGAAGCTCCTACTCCACCCCCCATCCAGAACATCAAATTCCAGATTATCCGCAAAAATCGTAATCTCTTCACGTTTCCCTCATGATGGCCAATACGTCACAACCACACATACCTTGACCTTTTCAACTTAAATTTAACCATTAGAATTCTAGACTCCGAACAATCAAGTCTCCATAGCTTTGTACCACAAGTCAATCATCAAAATTGCAACTCCCTTCTCTCCCCTCTCTGCATTCTCTCCACACCAGCACGCAACACAATCGTCAATTCTACTCACACCACTTATTTCACCTTTTCCTTCATCTTTGTTATCAGTCACAGCGAGCATCCAAAATTTTGCCCTTCTACAATACATCCATCACCTCTCTCCTCTTCTCCTCAACATTTATTCTCTGACATTCCATGTACCCATACGATTCAAACAATTTCGCCGAAAGTTAGAAGGTCGTTTAACTTTTTATCTATATATATTATATATATTATATATAATATATATATATATATATAATATATTATATATATATATATATAATACTATATATATAATAATATAATATATATATATATATATATATATATATAATAATATAATATATAATATATATATATATAATATAATATATATATATTATATATATATATCTAGCGGATTTTTCTTTTCTTTTCCTGGAAGATGGATACAGCTCATTGAAAACATGCTTTAAATATGCCCTTAAATTCTTGAAATTGAAGGAAAGATGACATAATTGAAAATGATGCCTGGTATGCATCCGTAATGTGGTTAAGGAATTTTTAGGAAATTGTGAAGATCCAAATTACAAACAGCTGATAAAAATGTTTCAGTGATTGTTATATAAAAAATGAGGTGCTGTATGTCATTAAAGGTGCGTTATTTACACTCTTATTTGGACTTTTTTTGAGAGAGAATTTAAGGGATGTAAGTGAAGAACAAGGTGAAAGATTTCACCAGGATGTTTTTAGACAATGGAAAGGCGATGCCAGGGACGTTGGGATAGTGCCATGATGGGTGATTATATGTGGTTTTTGATGAGAGAAGCCAAATCGATCAGAGAAAAGCACGATCCACAAAAGCACTTTTAAATGCAAAGTAAGCATGTTTTTTGGCATGTTAAAGGATTGAACTTATATTTTGGATATAGTATGTATCTTATCAAGTGAAAAATCTTTCTTAAGTTTCTGTTCGTTAATTTAAACCTTCAAGTAAAAAATTGTAATAAGTACCTACAGTGTAAGCTCATTAACAAACCTTAAAAATGCCAAAACTTAATATTGCAATAACTCTCAAAGTATCGATGATGGAAAAAAAATGAAGGTCATTTCTGTGTTCAGCGTCACAAAATATCTAAGATTCAATTAAAAAAAACAGAAATTTTTTTGTGTTACATAGTGTTATTGAATCTAAAAGTTTCTCATAATTCTTTACCCAAAAAGTAAGAAGTATCGGCCATATTAACCAATATTGATACCCACAAAATGGCCGATACTACCGATACCGATACTATCGGTACATTTCTAATATACATATCAGTAGATTGCATCTCAAGCAGTATATATCAGTAGATATTTAAATTTACAATCCTGTGTCCATCTAATATCTATTTATATGTATTAGATTTCTTTACAAAATGGATATCAGAAAATATTAGTTGGAGATGGAATAAACCTTCTACAGAAACAAGTTGCCTCTCAAAGAGCAGCAATTCCAGTTGGAAGTAAGTACAGCTACATTTTAATTTTGGGGTTATTTTCTCACATAAAATTTTTTATCACTATATATAGTATATATATGTTCGGGCAATTTATTTACTGTATGTTTGAAATTCTACCCATAATTATAATATATTAATATTTATAATTAATATAATATATTATTATATTAATATATTATATATATATTATATATTATATTAAGCTCCTTTTTATCTTTAACGTAACGTGCTTTATCCCCTTTTCAGAGGGTAACACGGGGGCACTACAGGCAATCGAACTTTAAGGCCGGCTATCCCAAACCAGCGCAAGGCCACCTGTTCGCAGTCGAGTTTGATTCTCGCCCCAGGTAAGATAAAAACTCCAACTGCATACGCGAGGATTGAACCAGCGTCCTCTCGAATGAGAGTCGGCGAGTAACAATCCTTGAGAAGTACTATATATATATATATATATTATCTATATATATATATAATATATATATAAAATTAATATATATATAGATTAATTTTAATATATATATATATATATATAATATTATATATATATATATATATATATATATATATATATATATATATATATTAGACAGATGGGACATATATATATGTATAATAATATATATATATATATATAATATCTAATATATATATATATATATATATCTATATATATATATAATAATATATAATATATATCTATATTATATATATATATTTATCAATATACATAACAGTATATATATATATTATATATTATATATAATAATAATTATATTATATATATAATATATATATATATATATATATATATCTATATATATATATATATATATATATATAATAATACACACACACATTTACTTTACTTCTCACCCTGAAACACACTGTCTCAGAGTGCCATACAGCATCAATATACGCCCCGCAGCCGCACCGGGGCTCGTCAGAGTCTACCAGGGCTGGAAATGTTCCAGATTGGCTCTGGTAGAGAAATTAGTTAACCAGGGTGAGAAAAAATGTGGATATGTTTCCGGGACTGATTAAACTGTTTTGACCCAATATTTGTAGTGGTTTGGTTAAGGTTGAATTCTAGTTTGTAATATTGTAAGTTTGGGTGGTGGCCGCATCTTAATTTGACCAAAGATGACTGACTAGTTCTTGGAATGGAGTTGAAATCTGGTGCTATTTCTTGCAAATGTTTGTTTAATATTTTGCTTGGTAGTCTGCGTCCTAGGTAGTTTTCTGTTAGCATGTGTGGATTTGTTTGATGTATGATGTGCTGTTTGGCAAAGGTGGGATGTTGCTCAGGATTTGTTTGTAAAGTCTTGTTGTAAAGGGTTGTTTGAGTCTGTGGTGGATGGGATTAGGGATGACACTATAGCATGGATGTTGGGTTTGTTTGAGTTTTGGCACATAATTATGTGCCGTACGTATCCAGGTGTATGTCTATGGGTAATATTTTGGTTTCTTCGTGTAGGTGTTGTTGATGTACATGCTGGTATGATTCTTAGTGCTTTATTTTGTGATGTTTGGAGTTTCTTTATGTTATTTTTAGTCAGTAGTGGGTGCCAAGCTGGAGAGGCGCAGTTTAGAGTCGGACGTATGTATGGTTTGTTTATGGTGGTGGATGTCTGTTTGTTGTTTGTGAAGTCTGTGCAGGCGATGGTTCTTAATATGTTCAGTTTCCTGTTTGTTGATGAAATTATGTTGTCTATGTGTTTCGTAAAGGTGAAATGAATGTCAAGTGTTGCTCGGTGGATTTTGGGCATTTTGAAGGATATGGCAATGTTATTAAGTAAAATTTGAGGGGGGTGGGGTCTCGAGTTAGCAAAGTCAGTGATTAGATTAGATTAGGTGAATAGAGTATTTGATTTGTTGGTGGCAGAGTGAAAACCAAAGGGTTTGGACAAAAAAAAACCAACCCAGTGGGCTTTTTTGGACTTTTTTAGGTGTTATAAAATTCTTTTTTGAGGAAAATCAAATGATCAATAATTGAATTTGGTTTTTTTTGTATATCATTCCTGTAATATCTTGTAAGAATCCTTGTAGATCTAACTACAGCTCTTTTTCCCCTAGGAATGCTTAACACAGGACTCCCTTACATAATGTACGTTTAGATACCACACTTACTTCCTGTATTGATAATTCCTTTTGCTCCCATTCTCTTACTGAATCGCTTTAAACCTGTTCCCGCTTTCCAATCATTACCCAATTAGCTTTTAAATGACGCTTGTACCGAGCCCAATGTTAAAATCCAACTCCAACTGTCGTTATGACCGAGCGGTGTGGGCTCCTTTTTATCAGACCACGCTATCCCCACCTTTCTCCCTATCAAATAAGCGGTTTCCGACTGTTAATGATGCCTTTCGCTTCTTCCAGAAAGTTGTCATCACAGCAGCGGAAGCTTGCATTCCGCAATCTTCCGCAGGCAGGAGGTCGGCAAACCCTTGGTGATTCAAAGAGTGCTCACAAGCTAACCAAGAGAAGAAAGAAACTCTACAGGCAATACAAAAGGACCCGTAGCCACCCCAACAACAGGAATTATTTTTTAAAGCAAGCTGCGCCGAGAATCTCGACGAATTTAATCGCCAAAAACATGTAAACAGTTTTCGAAACTTAATTCGACTGTCAAACTCCACACCTCCCATACTTTAGTGTGGAAAGTTGCCAGAAAATATCTCGTCGCTCCAACAAATCCTCACCCACAGTCTCGTTATAACCTGATTAATATCCGACAAAAATCTCGCTCCTGCTGCTGTTGCAATTTGCAGATGCATTAGATTATAAGTTTTGCTAGCCACTCGAGTCTTTCCGTATCCTGAGCCTTTCAAAAACTGGAACAAACACTATTGCACTGCCAAACTTTCTCCCAACAACGAAAGGGGAAGATCATACCTATATCCGTCCTTTTACACTTACAGAGTATCAAACTACACTGGTGAATAGCAAAGACGGTGCTCTTGGCCCCAGACATGATTTAGTACATTAGTGCTCCGTTTATAGTCCACCCCTCAGCATCAAAGTTTTGTTGGATCTGTGAGCAGATCTGGATCGAATTCTTTTTTTTTTTTTTTCATCTATTTTTTATAGCTTTTGTAATCCCTATCCCAAACTCGGGAAAGATCCGAAGTTGGCGGACGATCAAAGACCAATTTCGCTGACCTGTCATACATGTTAATTAATAGAGAAAATGGTTTCTGGCCCCCTTCTCCCTGTTCTGGAGAGTCGCCAGGCTTTTTCAAACTTCCAGTTTGGTTTTTTCGCAAAATTCGTTCGACCGCGGATCCCTAATTAAAACTAGACCATGGACAATCCGGGAAGCCTTCTCAACTGGTGGTATGGTTCTTGGTGTCTTTTTTACCTTGAGAAAGCTTATGACACAACGTGGAGAACTGGAGTTCTCCTTAAACTCCACTCGCTAGGTTTCCGTGGAC
Source organism: Trachelipus rathkii (assembly GCA_015478945.1). Lineage (NCBI taxonomy): Eukaryota > Metazoa > Arthropoda > Malacostraca > Isopoda > Trachelipodidae > Trachelipus > Trachelipus rathkii. Next base: position 14,395 of record JABUQX010109279.1, read on the forward strand.
AGCTCTCTCTTTTCATTAAATGCCTTCTGTCAAATAGATCCATCCAGGTTCGGTGTTCTTCTATTCTGTCACGTCACTTGCTGGATGAAGGCGTTCCGCAGGGTAATGTCCAAAATATATTACTATTTGCTCTCGGATTTAATGACATCATTACTTCTATCCCAGCGACGGTCAGTTTTTCTCCCTATGTTGATGACCTTGCGCTATATATAGCCGGTGCCATGCTATCTTTTCTTGAACGGCATCTTCAACTAGCTATTGAGAATATGTCACAATGGGGTAACTCCCATGGCTTCCATTCCTCACCCACCAAAACTTCAGCAGTACTTTTTAAGAAAAAATAAAGTCGAAGAACCTGTTACCTTCTTCTCGCGAACCTAACCTTATATGGTTCGCCCATTTCCTGCAACTTCAAAGGTCAAATTTCTAGCACTCCTTCTAGATGACCACTTAACATACGTACTGCATATTAAACACCTGAAAACAACTTGTCATCGCGTGCTTGACCTATTACGTCATCTCGCCTCAAAATCTTGGGATGCTGATCGCAAGTCCTTTTTACGTCTCTATATCGCCCTTATCCGATCGAAGCTGGACTGTGTAGTATATGGTTAGGCCTCCCCAAACTCTACTATACCTGTTAGAATCCCATCCAAACGTTGGACACGTATCTCCAGCTGGAGCTTTCCGGTCGTCCCCCCGGGTGAGCCTTAAAATTTAAACTTTTTCTTCGAAGGGAATACATCATGTGCACAGGTTATCTTCGCTTTCAAACCCCAATACCGTCTGCTGGAGATACCTCAGAAACCTCCTTACTGGTCATTTGCAAGCAGTTTATGGCATCCTTAATTTCTTCAACATCCCTTTTCAAAGGGTGCTGCCTTCCCCCCCCTTTTTTTTTTTTTCTGTATATGTTATAGTTTTCTAGCTCCTTGGCTATTCCCTGCTCCCACCATTTGCTTGGTCCTGGCCTCTCTCTCCAAGTCTAGCCACCCTGCTGCCTTGTTAAAGGCATCATTCCTGTCTCATTCCGCAGTTCTCGTATTCCGCAGTTCACGGTGAATTTACTCCAGTGTTTACTGACTGCTCTAAAACAGGGCACAGTGTGGGTGCGTCTGCCTGTCTTCCCTGACAGCAACCTCTCCCATACCCTCCCCCATCATGCTTCAATTTTCACTGGAGAATTAATGGCTGTAATGATTGCCTTTTCTCGAATTCTATTCCTTAACCAAGACCGTATATCGTATATCTCAAAATTCAGAATCTTTGTAAAGAATTTGAAGCGACATGAAAGAAGATCGTATAACTTAATGATCCAAAAATATTTGCAACCAATGCCTATTCAAAACTTAAACAGTCGTATTTCTCACCCTCAAGATATTTCGGACTTATTTAAATTCAAAGGCCGTATTTTCCAAAGGTTCCAATATATTTCGAATTGATTATTTATTTTAATTCAGAGATCGTATTTTCCAAAGCTTCCAATACAGATGATCGTATTTGTGAATTTATTCGAATTTATTCAGAGCTTTAATTCAGAGATCGCATTTTCCAAAGCTTCCAATATATTTCAAATTTCTTTAAAATTTCAATTCAGAGATCTCATTTTCCAAAGCTTCCAATATATTTCGAATTTATTCTAAACAATTCAAAGATCGTATTTTCCAAAGCTTATAATTTATTTCTTAATTTATTCAAAATTTTAATTCAGAGATCGTGTTTTCCAAAGCTTTAAATATATTTCGAATTTATTTTAAATTTTAATTTATTCGTAACTTAATTTTATCTTCACCAACGTGATCTAACTTTCATTAATAATTACGGAAACAAATGCAATAAAGAAAATCCACAAAAACGAACAATTTTAATTTCACCCTTATATGCTCTTTTCTTAAATATAGCTGATATATATGCGATAATATTTACAATAAATAATGAGTATCACCTTTACGAAATACAAATATCCTTCCAATATACATAAATTTATACAAAGGCGTATGTGTTACTTGGCTATACAATTATAAATCCCATGTAATTTAAACTTAGTGGATACAGGTTGATTTCTTCTTTTACTTAAATAAATTAACGATAACTGACTGCGTCATAAATATTTACAAATTCGTTTAAATATTTTTACACAAGCTTTTATTTAAATGTTTTTTTCTAACTTACAATTAAATTCGTTGTATTATATTAACACTATTTCTAATGAAAACTATAAACTAATGAAGCAAACTCCCCTAAAACATTGTTATAATTTGATTAACTATTGCTGGTCACGATTCCAAAATACTAACGAAAAAGTTTTTATGTTTGCTCTAACGTCTCCAAGCGACAAGTGTCTCTCAAAATATTTTTCTTCTGCTTCAAAATTGTTACACTCCCGCGAACATTCTAGAAGCTTGTCCTTCGGCCAATCATAATTTATGACTTTTCTCCCACCAATTAAAACAAAGTTTGAAAGTCTGACGTCATCTGCGCACTTTTATATTTCTTTTCTTCCCGACACTCTAGAAGTTTCTCTTCCAGCCAATCATAACTTACGGCTTTTCTTCTGCCAATCAAAACAGCTTGAGCATCTGACGTCATATGCGCGCGTTCATATTTTTCCTGTAAATAAAAATATATTAGAGTGACGCCATTTTACCTTCCTGCTTTCCAACCCTAATCTCTTTGTCTAATATGTGTACAAACTATCGTTTATTAACATTTAAATTCTTTATTTTTATATTACTTCCAGAATTAATTAATTCTTATTTATGGAAACACAGTTTGTCCTAATGGCTCCTATATGCATTATTTTTATTTTTATCTAGTGATATGCAAAAATCTATTATAACAAAATGAAATTTAACACATACCGTACTTTAGGACAGCTTTTTCGCTGGTGTGGCCTACCACAGCTGTTTAAGGGTGAGTGAGTAGTTGGGTACAAGAGTGTAGAATAATGTTTAGGGGAGTGTAATGTGCGCTAAGGCTACCCGGCAGACCCTTCTAACCTTCGGCTCCACCTCACGTCCAGTTGAGTAAAAATTTTTAAAATGTCAACTCGCCTAATGATTATTTTCTTCTTTTTCCACAACTCCTCCTTAAGACCTTTTCTAAT